>OX103979.1:15705952-15890518 GCA_944470395.2 Schistosoma turkestanicum
AATTATGTCTTATAGTCGGTATATTTTCAGGTTTCGATTGAAGGTGGCAGCTCATCTTCACACCTCATCCAATTTTCAGTCGATTAACCAGCCGACTGCTACCAGCTATTCTAGCTCGAGCTAATACAAACTCAGTAAGTTCGGTGAAAGTCGAGTCTCTATCTTCTTCAATCCATCTTGCGAATAGTTCCGCCCATTGAACTTGCATAGACCGGGGTAAATTCCTAACTGTTTGCTCAAACGTTACAAGAGAATTAATTTGTGCTGTACAATTTAACTGTTCCAAGGTTAGAGCAACGTTCTGCATTTTAGTTGCCGAATTCGTCAATTGATCTGGGTCGTTGTAGTCCGCATTCCCCGATCTAAACAAGTCATCCAGAGTTTCACGAGCTATTACATGTGGTTGTCCGAATAGCTGCTTTAGAATTGCCTAAGCTCTTTTATATCCCACGTGGGGTTCCATTAAAAGGCATCCTTCAATCGCATTTCTCGCCTTTCCCTTACAGTAGTGAATTGAATACAATAAACGCAGATTATCATCCCTTACTCTGTGTTCTATAAACGTGTCTTACAAATCTAAAGTAATCACGGTGTTTGCCGTCGAAGAAGAGGAGTTCAACCTTTGGCAATTATAAGCCAACTACCGCTGTTGCAGACGTCAAATCTTTCCCCGGCACCTCAAAGTTTTCGTCCAAACCATGTTGCTTAGTGCCTTCTAAGGGTGACTTACAATAATAAGTATCCTTAGAAGAGAGTGAACCCAATAAACATGAATTATCATAAACAACTTGCCTTGCCTTCCGGGATTCCTCATCTGCTTCAACCCTCTTCGTGTTTGATTTCTTCCGAGAACTCATAGGTTATTGGAATTCAACGGAAAATAAGTACAAAAGAAAAAGTATAAAATTTACACCGGTAAATCTTCTTCGTCAATGAAAATCCAAAAAGATCAAAAGAACGTTTTACAAAATACAGTTTGAACAAAGCTAAAGATAAGTAATCCAAAGTTCTTCTTCCAGGAAGTTTGATATTGTAAACGATGAAAATTACAAATGTTTCTTTGTTCTTCTTAATAGTTGGACTGTAGATGAACTTTCTACCCCAGCAGTTCACTCCGTTTCCAATAGGTGCAGGTTGGTACTCGACGTCCCATATCCAATATCAAAACACAATAATTCTGGGAGAAAACGGTCTTTATTCAAATATAAAATGGAAATACAGACAATTACCCAACTATTAATACACCTTCTAATTCACAATTACCACATTGGGTATCCGTTTCTGGAAGAATAAGTGCTACCATTTCGTACTGCTACGGTATCAAATCCAAATTTGGCTGTGGCCATATTAAATATCAAATTTAAACAACATATGTACAGTTCAGAAGCAAACATAAAATCTGCAATATAAGTACAATATATAGAAATGATAACAATATACAATGATGAAATCTCAAAATGGAATCAAATAGAGTACCAAAATGTCAACAGAAAGAGTCAGTCATATCATAACACAAATATACATACATGGAGAGATTTTCCAAAAAATAAAACATTCAAAATAAATTCTACAGTATAGGAGTCCGCATCAGTCTTCAGTAAAGAAGAAGAATTCACAAATTCTTTCAAAAGTTGGAATGTCGTGCCAAAAGCGAGTTCAGTTGCTGTGCCCCGAAATCTATGGACCCAACTAGACCATATCGCTATCATCCACCTGCCGCTCACTTAGCAGCACATGTTTAGATTCAGATTATGCTCTGGTGCGAGCGCGTATTTGTCTGCGTCTTACCGGACGTAGGAAAGACATGGCGACGAAATCTCTAAGGGTTATTTCTAATGGTAATGAAGTTAAGAATATATTCCATAAATTGTTGTAAAAACAGTGAGGAAGTAAGTGATGCTCACCTCCTGACAGCCTGAAACGATAACCAAAAAGCTAAGGAAACAGCAGTGATATTTACTAGCAAGGTGCGCCAAAGGGCTAGGGAGAAGTCATGGATCTCAGTAGCTTCTACCGAAATAGTAGATGCTCGGAAACTCATCCTGTTGGACCCCGAGTATGACGAAGATTGGAGTCAGCTTAGGCGTAGGCTGTTAAAAAGCCTGTGCAACAATCGCGAACAGTAGTGGGTAGAGAAAGCGAGAGAGATGGAAGAGGCAGTGGTGACAGGCCAAAATAGACAAGTGTTCAGACTTATCAGGTAAATCCGACAGCAAGTGATACTGTCTCGGAAAATTATTCCACTATTATTCATTGTCGACCACTAGGAGTGAATTAATGGGCAGAGCACATTAGAGTGTAGTGAAGGAGAACACAGAAGAGGACAGCCGAATTGTATTTAACGAAAATTACAGAGTTACTGAGTAAAATAGGAAAACCATATCGTAACCGTTAATTTGCAAATCTTCAATCCATCATCAATCCATTGTCTGACATTTCACTGTTCATGCGTTTCATTCAAATTCCATTGTGTTCCCACTCTTCCTTTCTTGATCTTCCCTCATCTTCTGCTGCCAGACATTAAGTTTACACTCGCGTCGTATACTACTTATAAGTAGCGCGCACCACAAGGGGTCAGTTTAACTGGCCTTCAGCCACACATCGGTTGCTCACGATCTCCCGTAAACATGAATGTCAAATGGTTTTAAGTCCCCATACTCTTATTCAAGTTGAAAGGAGCATAGGAAATCTGAAGTGAGGGAAAGCAACGAGCCCTTCAGTGTCCAACTGGAGCTCGTCAAGAGCAGATTCGAGAAAAGCAGGCCGGTTTCAGACCAGGATATATAGACCAAATATTCACACTACATCGGGTCCTAGAACATAGACACCCATTTAGGCGACGGACGACAGCTGTCTTCCTCGACCTTAAACTGTCATTTGACTCCGTCAATCATGAGGTTCTATCACTGAGAGGTGTACCACAGAAGTATATTGACCTTGTACAGGCTCCCTACCCAAACACTACTGGTCGGGTTAGAGCTTATGGCGAACTGTCATCGGAATCTATTACTTTAAGTGGTGTTCGTCCGGGCTGTTCACTCTCGCCATTCTTACTCAACTTCGTCATCGATGCGCGTTCATATAAGACACCTTCTACCAGGTTACACGCTTGTTGACTTGGAGCATACCGATGACATAGTTCCATCTAGTGAAGAAGCTGACAAAATGCACTCTTCCGACCACCTTAAACAAAAATGCAAGCATGTTCGGAATGCGATTCTCACCGTCGAAATTTCGAATTTTGTTTGAGGATTTGCTTGCATCGACACCTGAACTACTGATAGGGAGCGTAGAAGTTGATCATGTCGATTTCTCCACTTGACGTGGGGGTCTGGTCAGTGCTAACGACCTGGTATGTCACAAAATTTCAGCGCGGACCCAAGGGGCCCTACTGGCCTTTGTTAACTTGTGTCACTCGTGGCATAGGCGACATATCCGTCTGTAGGTTACTAGTCTCCGATCATAGGTGTCTTCGAAGCACTGCCAGTATATCCTAAGACCATGGATTAAGAAATGCTGTTGTTAGAAAAAGCGAATTCGGTACTGACGTCAGAACAGAAGATGAAGAAACGATATCGATATTGGAAGCCCAAGCTCTAGGAAACATATCCAGTAACATTTGTCATATGAACATTCTACAGGTTCTATCGAGCCATGAATAGATGGAAACACTTCGCTTTATTTGAAGTCTCTAGGAGCTTCTGGGATCCATCTCAAAAATTTTTACAGACGACAAACACCTTGAGAATAAATAGCATGCCAAGGAAAACCGTTTGAAGAACATCATCCGCAGCCATAAGGATTTGACTAAACGCTTTGACCAGCTCGATTTTCAAAAGACAGTTGAAAGATATAAATCTACTTGTCAAGTCGTGAGTGTAAGGTAACGAGTAAAGATCGTGTGTGGTTCCCCTATTAAGTCATCGTTGAACACTAGTCACTGCTCTTTCTTAAAGGGACCAAATATAAATCGAATACCTACAGGCTGTTTGACGGTCAGGTGATTTCCAAATCTACAGTGTGATCGAGGTCGTTTTTGGCAAGCCTTTTCAGAAGCTATTCGATATGATCTCGATAATACAGGTGGTCATGTAGTCATGAAATGATATGTAACGTTACTGGTTATACATGGCAACTGCGGTCCTGTTTGATACAGTTTCGGTTGCCCGTTGACTAGTGGTTGAAAGAACAGTGACTGGGAATTACCTAGAACCAGAGAATGAAACCCCACAAAAAGATAGTTCGGTATTGCTGTCAAATAACCACTGTCCGCTTGGATTAACTAGTAAGTTATGGTGCTGTAGTAGGACCATACAAATGACTGACGTCGACACGTCTACTTCAACAAAAATTCAGTGAGTGGGTGTGTGAACCCACAATGAGGTAAACGTTTTTTTACCTTAGTTGGCGACCGGAGACCGAAAGCTAGATCGTGTAAACGATCGTTTGCGTTCTCATGAAGTATGCTAGTGTCGACGAGATGGCGAACCTTCGCCATCACGTCAGTGATGTGTATGGAGGACGGCTGTGTCCGTCAGCCATGGTTGCCATTGACGCGTGCCAGCGTGGGAGTTTCCTGGAGTGTTCGTAACAGAAGTTTTGGAAACGGGGAAACTGCAGGGCCTTCTGCTCTTTTTGGAAGATCTGCCACAGGTGTTGTGGTACCAACACCAATTCGATCCACCTATTCCTCACGGTCTAGAAACAGAAACTATCGCGACTGGCTTCTTCAGAAAGTGTTTGATCCTTCGCAGTCACCCTGACGGCTTAGAAAGTGAATGATTGTATTACAAAAGTCAGTAATTTCGTTTCAGATCGATTTAGGTATTTTTTTCAATTTTTTCAATTTGTGTTTTACTAATACATTAGTTATTTCACTTCTCTTGTAGGATAGAACGCTAACCAATGTTCTCTAACCTACTCTGTTACGGGACTTCTTTCCTACACAAACGTCACTTGTTCTTTTTGTATTTTTGTCAGTTCACATCGCAGTGTTTTCTATTTTGCAGCTCCTTTGAGAAGATCTTGAAGATTTACAGTGATGACTAGACGCAGCTGGTGTTTGGTGGTCTCAAAATTAATTTTCCTATCCACCTCCCAACGCAAAATTTTTTCCTCATTAGGTTGTTGCTGATGCTACCTTGCAAGCGAATCCGAAATATTTTGTGTACACAACTATTAATTAACACCCGTATCTTGTCTTGGTTGACAGACAGTCGTTTTGAGTTCCACACGTTCTCCAATCGTAGAAATACTGTCCTGGCTTTGCCAATCCGTCCCTTCACACCTGCATTGGATCCATCTTGCTCACCAATGATCCTGTCCAAATATGTAAATTTCTTCACGCATCCCAAAGCTTCACCGTTAAGTGTGGTTTGTTTGGTTCACGTTGTGTTGTATCGGAAAATGTTGCTTTTCCCTTTCTGTGTGTGGAGACCAGCTGCTGCAACTGTGGTCGTCTTCTCTTGCGTATGTTGTTCCGTGTGAGGTAGAAGAGCATCACTTTGCAAAGTCTAGATAGCCCAGCTGTGTCATGGTTTCCACTGTATCCAGTGCTTCTCTCTATATGTTGTCATCTTCATAATGCAGTTGATCGCCATGAGAAAGAGGAAGGGTGAATATCTAGAGAGGTTCCACATAAAATCAGAAAGTAATGAACAACAGTTTCGTTTTGATTCAAATCCATGGCAAAAACTATTCAAACAGTTTGTTCTAATTAATTGTTAGGATTTTTCTTCAATGGAATGGATAACTTACGTGGAATATGCCACATCATCAGGGACCACAACTGTGGTGTTTTCTGTTTTCTCTGCCTGTTTTCAGTTGCTATCGCTTGCAAACTGTTGAATGTTAAAAGATGAAAATCTATGCAGCTTAAAGTACTTTATGAAAGAATAGTATACTAGCACCTGGAAAAGACAAACAATTATACCCTACTCGACCAGCTAATGATTGATATAGTTGACAATTTCTCGACTCCTCCTCGATATTGTTAAGGTTTAATATAAATCATCTTCAGACTTAAAACTTACCTCTTAATGATTATTCTCAGTTATGATTTACGTCAAATTTGCGTTAAATATATCATCCAAAAATATATATTGATTACCTACCTATTCAATGGAATAATGTCATATGAATCAAAAGAATTAATTTTTCTCTCATCTATTATCGATTTTTAGCATTTACTAATTTAAATTGAACGAATAGTTCAAGAAGCAGTAAACGATGGATATAAATCCTGGAATACTGAAAACGTGACATTATCTTACAGATACAATAAAATAAGAACAAATAGACAAGCAGTTAAAGTAATGAAATGAGTCAAATTTACACACTTAGGCTGAAACACACACATTCAAACAGTTATACATTCACTTTATGACGTCTATAATTCTTTCTCCTTTTAGAATTGATCAATTTTCATGCTTAATTATTGACATATTATATGCCTTGGAAGGTGTTTTTGTAAAAAAGCAGTTACGTTGGTTTAGCTGAGATTAAAAAAGCAATGCGTGAATCGATAAACAAATTTTTATTCATTCTATCAACAAAATTTTAAGTAACAATGTTAGTCGTAATATTGTTAATATTAAGTCAAGAGTATGCTAACATTCGGAATACTTGATTAAAATATACAAAATTAAGATATAGATAAAATGGGGTAAATATGCGGTTTTGAAGTTATATTATGTCATGAACTAAAGTTATTAACATCACAAATAATGATTAGGCAATTAGTTGTTTCGTCCTAGTTTGAGACTCATCAAAAAGCAGTTTAACTCAGATAGATTTTCAGAATGAGCATGACAGTGTTTAACCATCGAGTTTAAATCCGATAGGTTTTAGTTGTTCTGTTTTGATACTGTCAAACATTAGTGAGCATCATCTTCTAAATCTTCATAAAGCAACAGACAAGGAAATCGATAAAATGTATTGAAAACGAAACACGAACATTTACCGGTAAATAGTATGATGAACACTACAGATCCAATGATCTCAAACAGGCACAGTGGCCCTTTTAAAACATTTCTCCTGTCCTCTTGATAACCAGTTTAGTATTTTTGCGTTCATCTACACCTATGATAAAGTATTGTGTTCCTGTCAACTATTATCGTTTCCTTCCTTGTTTGTCTTCTCAACAGAATGAATGCTTGAAAGAGTTCGGTATCATTAATGACCGATTCTATCATATCATGACTTCTCCAGTAAAAAATACTAATATTTAATAGTAATAATATAACTGCGATTTTTCATCAGCTATCCAGAGCTTATCTCTTAGTTGTCACAAGTACTCAAATGACAGTCGAATTGTTTTATCAGATTCACATTCTATTCATGCAAAAAAAATTGCCAAGTATTCGGTTACTAATTAAATTCAGCGATCTTGTGGCTAGATGTGAACAGTCGACAAGTTAGAAAACAGATAAAAATCAATCTAAATCAAAACCGAGTAAGATCTAGTATCATTTTCATTCACAATCACATTAACATCCAACCTATTCGACCAAGTTATACAGAATAGAATAATTAAAATGTTATACATTTAAACTTCTCCTATTCAATAATTCGGACATTTGCCTACTTATTCGGTGAGTACTACATACAATCGTGTATTTTAATTAAAGATTTTATTTCAACTCCGAACGCTCACAATATCGGCTTTTTCCATCCTAGATCTCAGGCTATTCTGTACTGGAAACTTTTATAACTAAAATCTTTGATGAAAATACACTCTAGTATGTAATGCTTACCACCATTTGTTCGTGGAAGGATCTTATCGGCATACGTATTTATCACCTTGAGTAGGTGGGATTTTTGTTGTGCATACCAAAATTTTATCTATAGACTTGACTTTGAAACACTATCTTGGATGAATGCTTTACAAACAGCCATTAATAAGTGGAAATATATGATGTTGGAAATATTTCAACGATATAGAATCATTCTTGTTTGTATAAGTAGATATATTCTTGAATAGATATTTTGTTGAAAGTAATTCGATGGAATTAAGATATACTTTGATGAGAACGGTTCATCGAACCACCACAGGAGGGAATCGAACAATGAGAATGAAATCAGACGTACATATATAAACATTCTATTCGGAGACTTAGTGATACCAGGTAAGTAATCAGTCTAGTCGTAAAAGACCACGGAAACGAAGTCATATTCATTATCTATCATTTTCAGGATCTCGACGTGTGTCAGTCTATGTTTTTTATTCTTTGATCGCATTCAACCTATCTTTTAAAATGCATTATATTTAGCTGTCTTCCAGTTGAATGAAATGAACATAACTATTTTCTCTCTTTTGTTTCTCATTCTTTTAAACTTTCCCTTTGTTACAAAATGTGGAGATTTGAACTGATACACATTCATTCATCAACTGTATTAACTGTTCACCGAGTAGTAACCGTTATCATATTTATCTGGTCCTCTAAGGGCTGATAGAATCCTGTCGACAACACAATTTGGTGTTAGGTACTTGAAGGTAGAAAGACAACATGAAAAACTGGATCTAAGTATTATGATAGTTATCAGTCGTCAATCAGGCCTATCTTCAATCTTGATGGAATTGATGCTTCGTGTGGGATTTGAACCCGATTGTGTTCTGACAACTACTTACAACGACTTAAAATCTTACGTTATGTATTAATTAATTTAGATTCGGTATGGTATTATTTAAGTTAACATCAGCAAGAAATAATATATTTCAATAAAGAGAAAAGGCATATTGTGTCTTTTATTAAAGTTTAAAGCTAGCTGTTGAGGTATTTAGAAAAACAAAAGATCAGACATAACTAAAAGTAGACCAGTAATACACCATGTACCCCTAAAGAGGCATTTTATGTGTCATGGATGTGGTAACTGGATTCATCAATTATTGTACAATTTAAATGTTTCATTAATGTTTTTTCCAATCTGTTCTATGCTGATGGATTCGAATTTGAACTTATCTGGTTCTTATCACTGTCTTGTTTGAGTGCCATTCCATCACTAATAATTCTAAATGGTGTTTAAGTAATATAATTCTACTACAGTCTCAAGACGTCTTAATTTTAGCCCAATATACAAGTATAATTGTGAGTGAACTAATAACTTTTTCGTTCTGAGTAAAAAGGTTGGCAACAATTTTATAATACTCCTTATCACTAAACAATTAACGTACTACACCTAATCTAGTTTATTTTTGAAGCTCTTAATTTGCATAAGACTTTAAATAAATATAAATCAGAAAAGTCATTTGGCTTTTGGCAACTTGCGTCACTAATGATGTAGATGAGATTGTCTATTTGCCAACCAAAGAACAAGTTTACTTAGCAGCAGTTCGTTTCGTCCTAGTTTGCGACTGTCAAATATGTCGATTAAGAAAGAGGGTGTTCATATGTTACTGATATTCGATCATAGGTGTCTTCGAAGCATTGTTCGTGCACTTTTGGACCACTGAGTGGGTGATCCAGAGGCTAAGAATGGAGTAATAGATAAGGATAGCCAATCAACTGATAAAATAGTAAACCTTGAACAGCTGGTGGTAAGAACATAAGTCATATATGATGCCATAGCCTATCTCGATTAGCAGTGTTGTCTGGTGTAGGCGTAAAATGGGAGAAGAGGGGATGGCAGCCAAGCCAAAACTTTGGAATCGTTCATGCAGTCTTCGACAAGTGGACTGAGCCATGCTAATAGGTTTACTTACTTACTTACTTACGCCTGTTACCCCCAACGGAGCATAGGCCGCCCACCAGTTTTCTCCAACCAACTCTGTCCTGGGCTTCTCTCTCCAGTTCTGTCCAATGTTTGTTCATTCCTCACATATCTTTCTCTATTTCTCGACGTAATATATTCTTTGGCCTTCCTCTTTTCCTTTTGCCTTGAGGGTTCTAGGTCAGGGCTTGTCTCGTGACGCAGTTAGGTGCTTTTCGTAGTGTGTGTCCTATCCACTTCCACCGCTTCTTCCTGATTTCCTCATCCACTGGAATCTGGTTTGTTCTCTCCCACAGTAAGTTGTTGCTGATCGTGTCTGGCCAACGAATACGAAGTATTTTGCGTAGACAGCTGCTAATAGGTGCAGATGATTAAGTTGAGGTCCCGGCGACTATTGTAACTAATAGTTAGAGAGTGGATGATATCGGCTCAGATTCGTTCACAATGGCGCAGGTGCACTCAGTCTTTATTTTCTCTTAGTTCCTGAATTCTTATACCTTATGCCGTCCTTTTCTACGCCACTAGGAACAATTCGAAGCCAATACCATCCAATATCTAACCATTTGTTACAAAGTCGAATGTTACCACACCCATTACACTGCGATTTGTTTTGACAATTTTATCTAGCGATGCTAGTGTGACATGGCGACCTGAACGGACATCTTATGTCTCAGGGTCAACATTACAATGACTGCCTGAAATAAAATAGTATTGAAGGAAAAACTATAGAACGGAAGCTAGTTGTACTAACCTTGATGATAATGTCTAGACAATAATTCTGAGACATTGTTAATTAGTTCATGTCGGAAAAATCCATGTCATTTAAAGTTCATTTTTATGGATTTTTAGTTGACTATGAAGATATTCATTTATAATAAGCTGACATTACATACAAAAGTAATCAAAATCAACTGAACAACATTGATAAGTGTGAAATCCTGTTTTCATGGTGGTTGTTTTACGATACGAATGCTCTCAACTGGTAGTGATTTTAAGTTTCATGGCAACTTAAAAATAAAAATTTAGACTGAGCACCAAATATTTATTTAGCCAAGCATTTAAGAACACAGAATGATTTATCAAGGGACAGACAACTGCTAATTGCAAGAAACCAGGAACAGTGTTCCATAGGAATTTTCAGCTAGATATACGATAATTTATAGCTAAAATTATTCCTAACTTGAACTAACCATCATATTAGATCAATAAACATTCATATAATATAGTATAACTGTGTTGTGTTTTCATGAAAAATAGAAGCATATTCAGCTTTGGAAATTTTCAACTACACATTGATGTTAGTTATAAATGATAAACTACTAACATTATCATTTAAATCAACTTAATGGATTACTAATTTGGTTTTATGAAAAGTAATGTTAGTTGGAGTAGGAATCGGTTAGAAGGAAACTACGGGTGAACAAACCAAAGAGTGGCATAAGTCTATACCGTTAATGACTGTTGGGCTGAACACTGTAAGTAGGTGCAAACTGCCTGGCAAGGGTCTGGATGTTAACTTAGATCAGTGGTTGGATACGTTCGGTAGCATGGTTCAAAATCCGTTACAGTAACGTGGATACATTCACTCTTTATCTTTTAAATATTAAGTTATAATATTCCTCCATGCATACTTTTTCATTCCTTCTTCTGACACCATATCAGGAATGCTTTGTCTTCCTCTATTATGATTGGTAAAACAATATATCGGTCTGCCTTGTATCCACCTAATTAACTTCATCCCGTGTTAATCTAGCATAGTAGCTCAGGCTTACACATTTCTTGCTAGGCTCAACGTTGAATTTGACTGAACTACTGATCAAAATGTAAATCTGTTATTCAAATAACTACTTAGAACTGACCTTAAACCGGAGACCCAGAGTGATTTACAATCCATTACATGGAATTACAGTCTGACAAGTTTATCTAACCTATTTAATTGATGCAGTGCTGAGTAATCCTGTCTGTGTCTGCGTAACATGTCTAGTCAACTAACAAAAATGGAATACCTTCATTCATGTAATTGTTACAAGTCTATTCCTGTCGTGTACTCTAACGACACATTCTTTTTATATATAATATTCTATTAAATTTTCCTGTATTTACTTATTGATATTTTTCGGATAGAAAACTTAGTATAAACGACGAATAGATATAGTGATCGACACACACACACACACACCCGAGAACAGGTTTTACAAGCATCCAGTAGAAAACTAAAAATGAGATGATAATCATAGTAAATATCATTTATAGATCAATGCCAATAAAAACAGAAGTGTTTTATTAATAGAAATAACAACTGATCGTTCGTACAGCATAATATTAAATCGATATATATATATATATATATATATATATATATATATATATACTTACATATGGATAAAATAGACATTTCTACACGCATTAAAGTAGAGTAATTCTTTTCTTGTTTTTGTAAAAAGTGCCAGATGACATGTATGACTTTTATAGTCTGTATACATATATGAGCACGTGTATTTTCTAATAAGCATTCCAAGAAAATATTAGTATATTTCAGTTGTTTAATTGTATTATTGAAATTTTAATAAGTTAGCAATACACGTCGAATTGTACTTTATAGGATGTGGATGTGCAATTGACGATGATGTTATTGAAAACCATGTAGTAATGGGCCGTTGTTTTCTTCAAAATATGAGACTAATCACAACTGAAAACCACCGACTTTGTTAGGTATGAAACCATATGAAACATCGCATATATGTGAATCAGTTCAAGCTATCACGCCAAATCAGATAAGCGGAATGTATTATGCAGATAAATGATGCAGCAACAGAAGTAAAGAAGAACTGGATATAGACTAACTGGTTCACATTTCCAGATTCGGCTACTTAGCGAAATATAGAGCGGATTCATTAACAATCAGAGGTTAGTAGGTAGACGCCTAACTTATTTAGGCTGATTGCCCCAAGTGGAACATAGGCCGCCGACCAGCATTTGCCAACTAACTCTGTCTTAGGCCTTCCTTTACCTACTGCTATTCATTCTTTCCATGTCCACCTTTTATTCTCAGCGCAGCGTTGTATGGTCTAGCGCTCTTTTTTGGCCTTGAGAGTCCCAAGCGAGGGCTTGGCTTGTGACACAGTTCGGTGCTTTCCTCAATGTGAGTCCTATTCACCGACAGCGCTTCTTCGTGATTTCTACCCCTACTGGAATCTGGTTTGTTATCTCCTACAATAAGTTGTTTGCGGATAGCGTCTGGTAAACGGATCCGAAATATTTTGTGTACACAGCTCTTAATTAACACCTGTATCATGTCGATGATGGCTTTCGCAGTTCTCCAAGTTTCCGCCCTATTACAGTAGAATGGGTTTCCACATTTTTATTGGATATTTTGAAATTCGTCTTGGTTAACAGACAGTCGTTTTGAGTTCCACACGTTCTCCAATCGTAGAAATACTGTCCTGGCTTTGCCAATCCGTCCCTTCACACCTGCATTGGATCCACCTTGCTCACCAATGATCCTGTCCAAATATGTAAATTTCTTCGCGCATCCCAAAGTTTCGCCGTTAAGTGTGGTTTGTTTGGTTCATGTTGTGTTGTATCGGAAAATGTTGCTTTTCCCTTTCTGTGTGTGGAGACCAGCTGCTGCAACTGTGGTCGTCTTCTCTTGCATTTGTTGTTACATGTGAGGTAGAAGAACCACATCATTTTGCGAAGTCGAGATCGTATCTGAACTAACGTGGGTGCTGTTAGATTAAAATCTCTAATTGAATAAATGAGAGTTAAGTAATGTAACTACGATTTCTATCGAAAATACGTACAACCGATAACGAGACTTCTAATCATAATCAATTGCTGTCTCTACGATTGCACAAAAATCCGGTGCAATCATATCTAAACACTTTAGCCATTTATTGACAAAACATTATTTTCGATTAGGATAACTTCTTCAATTAACTAAATAAATTATCATTAAGTCAATTAGATTAATAAAATGCAAGTCAGTAAATAAATAAACATGTTTGGCTTCATATTACTGACTGTAAATAATGCACATAGTTAGTGAGCTAACTATATTACATAACAGTTCGAAGTTTAGTACATAGAATGGACTTACATAAAAGTATTGCATCATTCTCACCCTAAGCTATTGCTTTAACAAACAATAACAGCATAATGAAACTATTATGATAGTCGGGTTAAAGTTTCTCAGGACAAAATTAAGTTGGTGTAATCTGTTTACCAAGTAGATGTTTACGAAATCAACTGGCTTTGAAGCCTGACAATTTTTGTGAGGTCTAGCTTTAAAATCCGGCTACTCAAAAAGGAAATATATGCAGTTGAGTTTGAAAACATGACTTATTAGTTGAAAAATGAATGATTCTTTAACAGCTAATCACTATTATTGTGCACACTAGACCATTCTTACAAATATTTTATATGACCTAATGTTGAAAACAACAACAATTGAATGAACAATTGACCAAATAACATAAATGTAAGAATGAGAAATACACCGTCAAATGTATACACAACAACAATAAAAATAGATAATAATTAGTAGAAAGACGAAAAAGGTTCAGCACAGTTAACACACATTAGAATATATGGAGTACTTTATCTTAGATATTTATGTGTAGTTTTTCTTCTGAAATCGTGTTCAGACATTGTTGAAAATGGAGGAAAAAGTGAAATATTCCAGAGTAAACATACACAAATATCAAATGGACAGACAAAGACATTTGAAAGTAAATTATTAATTTGCTTTTTTTTCTAGGTTAAGAATGTAACAAATACAAAATAGACAAATACACCACTTGTTTACTTGTTCTTCTTTTGACTAATTTTACTGGATGTAGTAATTCGTGAGCTATAGATTAGAATGTTGATTTAACCAAAATAGTAGACAATTCCCACCTACTGAATTTCCCAGTGATACATTGATATATTTAGAGAAAGGGAGAGAGACACACAGAAAAAGATATCGTGTACATGTCATATGCGTCATGAGATATATTGAGAACAAAACAAGAAGGGACAGTATATGCCAATTGATAATCGAGTCTAACAAATTCTTCATTAACTTATATTTTGTTAAATGTCATTTAATACAGTTAATTTTTATTGAATTAGGACAAAACGAACAAAAACATATTGGTCATTGATTTTGCATTATGAACAATGGTTGAATTTGATGAGCAACAATGATACTTGTGTATTATTTATTTAAAACATGATGCATATCGAAGAAACATTAACGTCAGCTGATTTAAAGAGAGAACATGAAAGTAGAAAGTATTGATAAAAGGAGCAGGGGAGTACACAGGAACTGGGAAAAAGATAATATGATATAAAAAAGAAAACGAAATGTACGTAAGCAGAATGAATCAATTACCAGGTTGCACATTTATCACATAGATTATGGGAATTACTCAAAACATAAGGAAGAAGACAAGTGCAAAGAAACAAATAAACACGAAATGTAGTTCAATATTATTATCAGTTTGTATATTGTCCACCTTAATGAAGTTTCTTCTCCTAACAACCAAAACAAAAGCGCACAAGCGGTCCATAAATATGGTATTCATCGGTAATTAGCAGCAACCAGCACCAGAAGTACGATTTGTCATGTTATTACTATATGCTCCAGCCACCGGGTTATGATGCGGTCCAAGTTTAATACCGTTTGCCTTGTAAAATAATGTAATATATAAACGATTAGAAACAAGAACATTTTCTGGTAGTGTAAATGCTGATAAAAAAATTAGGTGGTAGCCATCTATGCCACTAGGCTGTGGATACATATGTAGAATGAGTGAAAACCTAAACAGAACCTGAATTGACGTTGGGTTTAAAATTGTGGTATTTGAACTATTCGTCAAATATTTCAAAAACTAATGTGGAACAACAGACTGGGAGTCAGTAAACAGCCAGCCTGATTCAAGTTGCTTCACATTTTCAACACTCAGTAAACCACATAGCTAGTCTTTTATGTAGACCAAATTAAATACAGACAATTAGTAGCCAAGTTAAATAATATGATCACATACCAAATTATATGTTTGGTAACCGAGTGGTGACTTAGTGCTTGCGGAACTCAGATCTTAGATATGAAATTCTAGAACTGAATCTTCGCCTCTCCTATTTCGTCTTGAGGAACCAAGTATTATTACTATTGTTATACAATGGATTGTTCAAATCTGAGTGAATAAACTCATATTCAGTTGTAACGGTTTGTCTTTTGAATGATTTCATAATAACTAGTTATGTGTTAGTCTGGATACCTGAACTTCATACATTAGATCACACGTTTCTAGGATGGTTACAGTGACAAGGTAAACTAGTTAACAAACTTAAAGTAAGAGGAAGCGTGAAGTGGGTTGAGAGTAGAGATCTCATTGTTAAATTTTGCGAGATAACTGTAACCTGTGGGTAGAAGTGAAATAACTAAAAATCTGTTGTAGAAAGAGAAGCTTTTATTTAATCCTATTCCCTAAATTAAAGGCTTATTGATATTTGACACTTTTCGTTTCACAACCCCCCTCGTTATTGCTAACTGTTTTACGCATTATCAAAGTTCTTTGTCCCTTCATTCTTAGTTAGTTTACTTCCAACTTACTATAGCAATGTGATGCGTGTCAATGTGTATGCTCAGACCCACATCATTCCAGACTTTTTGTAACTTTCTTATTGCGGAAGCAGGTTATAACTAAGTAGATAACTTTGGATATATTAACCAAGATACAATAATTCAATTCTTCATCTTAAAGGAGGTACTATTATTAAGGTTCATTCGAAAAGACAAATTGTTTAATAGGCAAAGAAATAATGCGTTACATCAATCATCTGGGCTGTAAAGCATGCATTTTATTCCTAGAGACAGTTTTGATTATCATATATATAAAAACAGACAAAAAGAGTATCAGTAAGATCATCATTATTCGGGGTAATGAAGAAAACAATAATGCAGTGATTAACATTTGTTTAACCAGAAACACAAGAGGAATGTTGACTCATTATGCATACGACACTCGACATCATTAAAAAGATTACTCAAGAGCACTGATACTATCCAAAGAAGCCCAAAAAGCACTCGTGGGATAGGAATATCATAAACCAAGGATCACCGAAGACTCCTTCAAAACAAAGAACATGATTACCCTGAATTTCATCCAGAGCTATCCGCTCATCAACGATAGCAATGAAGATGATAAAGATCAATTCTATGAGAAACTGTAATTAGTTGTAGAGAAATGCCCGTCTAGTGATTTAACTATTCTGATGGGATACCTAAAGGCCAAAGCTGGAATCAGTCAGTCAGATAAAACGTAGAACTTCTTAAGTAAGTACATCAGTTCATGTTGCCATACCACATCAGCACAGAGATGTAATTGTCAATTCAAATTCAATAGCAGAAGAGGTAGTAAGGGAATTAGAAGTAATCGGAGAGGTTAGGGTTAGAAGATATTATTCAAGAAGTATGATTCAGTGAGAAAAGTTTAGAAAGTCAAAACTAGAGGTGTTGAAGAATCCAGAAGATTAGGATTTGAGGGAACATAAACAATAAATGCATCGGCGCCATTGCTAACGGTTTTGAGCCATGTCATTCAGGGTCTCTATTTATCGATTATTATCATCTCGCCGACCCAAACCAGGTAGTCGACACCTGCCGACATGACTCAGTCCACTTGTCAATGACTTCATAGATTGCTGCCATGTTTTGGTTTGGCCGCCCCTAACTTACTTCCAACCTACTCCTACACTACAAAACAAAGCTCGTCGAGGCAGTCGGTGGTTAGGCTTACGCAGCACATGTCCCAACCACCTCAACTGATAAAGTTTCATTACTTCATTTATTGATCTGCCATCCTTACCTAGTACTCATTTCCTAATAACAGTATTGCTCACTGTGTTGTCCCAGGATATACGAGCAATGCTTCGAAGACACCTATGATCGAAAACAAGTAACCTACGGATATCTTCTGCTCTCACTGACCAAATTTCACAGCCATTAAGTAGGACGGAGCGAACTACTGCGCAGTACACTCGTCCTTTAGTCAGCAAACGGATATCTCGCCTACGCCATAAGTGACACAGGTTGACAAAAGCCAATCGAGCTGAGATTTCATCACAAACCAGGCCATCAGCACTGATGAGACTCCGCGGATAAGTGAAGCGATCAACACGCATAACTACTTCACTCCCTATCACTAGTTCAGGTGCAGATGAAACCCGATCTTGAAGCAACATTTTGCATTTCGAGGGTGAGAACCGCATCCCTAACATGCTTGCATTGTTGCTTAGGGTGGTCAGAAGACTTTGCATTTTGTCAGCGTCTTCACGAAGTAGCACTATGTCATCGGTATGTTCTAAGTCGATAAGCGAGCCTCCTGGTGAAAGATCTTCTCCTGAAAATTCAGACGACAATAAGGTTATATCTAGGAGCATGTCGATGATAAAATTAAACAAGAATGGACAGAGTGGACATCCCTGACGGACGCCACTTGAAGTAAAGAATTCCGGTGACAGTTTGCCATAAGCTCTCACTCGACCAGTGGTGTTCGAGTAGAGAGCTTTTATAAGGTTAATGTATTTCATTGGTACACTTTTTAATGACAAACACTGCCACAGAACCTCACGATCCACAGAGTCAAATGCCGCTTTTAGGTCCAGGAAAACAACTATTGTAGGACGCCTAAATGTGTGTCTATGTTCCAGGACCTGTCGTAGTGTAAAAATGTGGTCTATACAGCCACGTCCATGTCGTAAACCCGCCTGGGTTTTTCTCTAGTCTGCTCTTCACGAGCTCTAGTTAGGCGTCTAAGAATTATCGAGGCTTACAATTTAGACACCAAATTAGTTAAACTTATTCCCCTGTGATTTTCACAAGAAGACTTTTGTCCTTTCTTATGAATTGGGACAATCAGTGATTGTGACCATTTGGATGGGATTACGTCCAGTTCCCAGATTCTACATAAGATCTTAGTCAATCTGGCTGCTAAAACTGGACCACCATCCTTAAATATCTCAGGTGTAAGTCTATCGGGACCAGCTGTTCTCACTCACTTCAGATTTCCTATCGCTTTCTCAACTTTATAAGGAGTCGGACAACTTACATCGCTTTGCCATTCAGGATGACTGGAGATCGTGGGTAACCGAAGAGTGGCTCGAGGCCAGTTGAACTGATTCATAAAGTGTTCTGCCCATCAATCCAATCTCCTGGATTGAGAATAAATAATAAGACCATCTTTTTCCGAAATAGTCTTACTGACCTTCGGGTTCCTGATACCGGTTTCCTTGATGAGTCTGAATAGTTGCCTACTGTTGCCTATCGCTGCTGCCTTTTCCATCTCTCTCAATTTCACTACCCGCCACTGTTTGCGATCATTGCGTGGGCTTTTTATCAGCCTGCGCTTAAGTTAACTTCGCTCTTCGTATTGTTTGGAGCTAGATGGGATGAGTTTACGAGCGTCTGTCAGTTCGGTGGATGCTACTGAGATTCACGGCTTCTTCCAGCCTTATGGTTTACCTTACTAGAAGATATCACTGCTGTTTCCACAACATTTTTGATATCATTCCAACCTGCTTCCGGATTGGAATCGCTTACATGGTTGCCTAACTCACTTTCTAGTTGCTCCTGAAATATATTCTTAGCTTTATTATAATTAAGTAAAACCCTAAGAGGCTTCCTTACGGTGTTTTTCCTACGTCCAGTACGCCTCAAACAAATACGAGCTCACACTAGGAATAGTTGGTTATCTGAGCCGCGACACCATAAGATCCCATCAGGTGTCTTTCATTTTCACTTAGTCTACCTACTTGAGCATTAAAGTCACCAGCGATTATTAGTATATCTGAGAGCCTAGCTTTTTGGAGGAGGTCCGAAAGCTTCCTCTAAAACTCATCTTTAACCTCTTCTGAACTGCAGTCAGTGGGGGCATAGGAAGGTACGACGAGGAGGCAACGGCGAGTGTCCCCATACTTCCGAGTCCTTACTGTCCCGTTTAGTCGGACAGCGTACAAACGACTATCTACTGGGATCCAGTCAAGGAGAGATTGTTCAGCTCTACGACTCAATGCTATGCCTACGCCAGCAAGACCCCTGGAAGCAGCATCAGGGCTACCGGATACACGAAGAGTAAATCGAGCTGCTTCTTTATTTTGACAAGGTGAAATCAGATTAATTTACTAGGATCCTGTATGCGCGTTTTCGAGACGCAGCACACATCGATGCCACGCGATTCTAAAGTCCTAGCTAAGGAAGCCTGTTGCCCTATTGGACACAATGTCAGTACATTAAAAGCTCCAACATGTAGTCTAGAACGGGGTTTCAAAAGACCAAGGATGACGTTTCGTTTTCATTAGCGGTGCAGTGAGATAACGGAATGTGAGTAGATTTAGTTGTGGAGAGAAGAGAGGTATGTGTGGGTGTAGGAAGAATTTGATTTCGACCAATTTGGTCTCTCGTGATGTTACGAGTATGAGGGCGGTTGTCACTTCCCGGTTGCCCAAACCGTGGAAGATTGTGTCTTTAGTAACCTGAAAAGGAAGGTAGATTAGCGTTGATCTGAACGACCTGGGAGCGTGACCGCAGCGTCCAAGGGACAACTGCTTGAGGCCGGTCACGCACGGCCTGTTCATGAGAAGTTTTATGAGTATTAGCTCCGCTCTTGAAGGCCCTTAGTGGGCACTCTTACCGACGGAGACGGAAATCCGTGAGGTAGAGTGAGGTGTGACATTGTCAGGGTCGACCTTTTCTAACTCTTCCTTACTTGTGAGAAGGCAGCATCGCTACAGATGCTAATTGTCCGAGGGAAACACCGTACTGCTGTCACACCCCTCTGCAGTCAGCAGTACGACTTCGCCCTCAGACCTTCAGTAGCTGATTTTAGTCTCATCGTTCTCCAATCGACCTGTCTGGTATGGTAGGACCTTCAGGAACATATGTTCCAGCCGATATAGCTCGGTTGGGTCATCACGATAGGCAAGCCCGAACACCACGTCAAGGTAGCAGCTACGGTCGGGAAAAGCTGGAATAGATAACACTGGATACAGAGACATCATGAGACGACATGGACTGGGAGAAAGGAACGAAAACGGTGAGGGATTTGCAAATCTATGTAACTCCAACAAAATGGTAAGAGACACCACAATATTTACACACAAACCCATACACAAATCACACGGGCATCACTGGATCACACTAAACAGAACCAAATAGATTACATCTGCATTAAGAGAAAGTTCAGAAGGACCATTGGAAGTCGTGAGAACCATAAAAGGTGCTGACATAGCTTCAGGTCACTAGCTGCTCAAGATAAAACTGAAGCTAAAGAAACATTGGACAACTGGATACTTAGCATTATGAAATTCCAACACAGCCTTTTTTTCGAGATACTAATGAATTCAACAATAAGTTCCGAGCCTTTCACGATCTACTCAATGAAGAGGAAATTACGATGCAGGACAACTGGAAAGGGATCAAGGAAGTAATAACTCCGACATGTCGTGAAGTTTTGGGCCACCAGAAGCATCATCACATGGAGTGGATCTACGTTGGTAATATGGGCAAGTTCAAGAAAGGGAGAACAGGAAGATAGTAATTAACAACAGTCAAGCAATATCAGAGGAGAGTAAAGCAAAGTCTGAATGCACAGAGGCGAACAAGGAACTGAAGAGGAGCTCTAGGGATGATAATCGGAAATATATGGAAGACTTAGCTATGAAAGTGGAAAAAGCTGCAATGTGACGAAGAAGCTTATTGGGAAATTAGGTAAAGACCGATCAAGAACAGCAAAGCAGGTGAGTAGATCACTTTGAAGAACTCTTGAGTCGACCAGCACCACTGAACCCACCCAACATCGAAGCAGCATCTACGAACCTCTCAATCAATGTTACCCATCAACAGTATAACCATCCGACAAATCCAGAGCGGCAAAGCAGCGCGACAAGACAACATTTCAGCATAGGCACTGTAAGTAGACGTAGTAGTAACTGCAAAAACACTACATGTTCTCTTCAGCAAGAGTTGAGAGGAAGAACAAGTACCACGAGACTGGAAAGAAGGACGCCTTATCAAGATATCAAAGAAAGATCTCAGCAATACAAAGAAAAGTCTTTTACAAGGTGTAATTATACAGAGGAAATATAAATAGTAATTGTTCAATCAATCGTGGAAGTTACTTTTTTTAAATTTTCGTCCTGATACATCAGTTAGTACAACATATAAGAGTAATATAGACAGTAACAATCTTACTAGCAGGAGGAAATCTTAGGCATACAAGATATCATTAGTAGAATGAAGCTTTCTCAAAGATAACTAAGAAACCTTGGATAACAGGGAACATAAAGTGATGAAATTTACGCTACTGAGAAGTATTCTAAATCGTATCACGAAAAGTCTCGAGCATTTGGTCACAATGATTGAATGGACTTCAAACTAGTAGTCTAAACCTACTTGCACCACTCTGAAGTTTTCAAAGGTATTTAACTAAGTGACCGAAAATTCTGGAGAATATGAGAATCTGCATTAACCAATCAAAAGAATTAGGTCTAGATACAAATTTTTCTTGTTTGTGAATACAAAAGCAAAACTTTAACGACCGTGTATATTAAGGATTGTATAAATAATTAGTCTAAAAGTAGGTTTTTTTAATTGATAATGAAGAAACGATTTTTGATATCGATGTTTCAACACATGATTCAGAATGTTTTGGAATGCAACAAGGAATGCAGTCAATTGTTTACGCCATAAATATATATTGAAGTTGGAAGGTTTCGTACACTATATGGCATAGGACCGAACTGGTAGTCTAGAAGATCGCAATCTAGTTGTAACTTGGACTTTTTCTCAGGATTAATCTTTGTCAGTGTATAACTTGAAAGATAAAAACGATTTGTTCAGGGAGATAATAGAGGAAAAAATTTCTAGCACAAAAGAATGATTTCATCCTAAGAATGTTGGACTCATGTGGTGAAATTCAATACATCAGTGTAGAGAGAAACGTGCAAAACAAGCACTCAGGTTTTTCACAATTTATTGACCAATGTCATGTGTGTCCCTCTCAGTGCTAATCGAATTCTATCTATCGAATCGAGATATGTCCACTAATTGACACCGTATGTACAAAGTTAAGAGGTAAGGTACCTAGGTTTTAGTGAGTATTGTGAATTCATTGAGTTTCAGTGGACCAAGAATATCAGTGGAAATTTTTTAAAATCCCAAATTGGTCATAAGTATGGAAGTATTAGTTCATATTTAACAGTCTTACTCTTTTAATGCACAGAATTTACATCACAAATGATGGAGTAACATGTTCTACTCAGATTCGACTTGCTTTAATATCTTTTTCTGAAAAATGGGTATTTTGATCACTTCTACACTTTACGTCAAACTTTAAAATGATATTAAAATCGCCAGATTTGCTAAAATATGTCATGAAAATTATTTAAATTTTCAACATAAAAGTATCAATATTTTGGTTGAAAGGAGAAATTCACCTCATTATTGACATCAAGAACCCCTTCCTGGATTTTTTCATGTATACACTTAGCTGTATCAATAAAGGCATCTTCAACATTAGCAGCAGTTTTGGCTGAGGTTTCCATAAAAATTAAGCCATGTTCTCTAGCAAATGCTTCACCTTCTTCTTTTTTAACATCGCGTCGACTTTCCAAATCACTTTTATTTCCTATCAGCATAATAACCATGTTAGAGCTTGAATGTTGTCTTGCATCCTCTAACCAGGTAGTCAAATGAGTAAATGTTTCTCTTCTAAAAAAACAAATTACGAGATTAAGACAACAAATTACCTAGTGATATCATACACTAGTAACGCACCGGCTGCGCCACGGTAATAAGATCGAGTAATCGATCGAAATGATTCTTGTCCAGCCTTGGAAGAGAATTAGACTTACAAAATGTCACCAACCGTATCCCATATTTGTAACTTGATTTGTTTTCCGTCTATATTGATCATTCGAGCACCGAATTCAACACCTATGGTTAAATCATGAACCGGTTGGAATCGTTTGTCAGTAAACTGCAATAATAAACATGACTTTCCCACGCCTGTATAAATATTTAAGAAGAACAACCACAGATGTAATTTACTACAAAAATATCCAAATCTAAAAGAATCTCAAAATATCTGTTACATAAAAAGAGGTGTAAAAATGGAGAAACTTATCAACCTTGAGTACGTAAATGAGACTGTTAGATAATACGAAAACTATCCAAACGGCAACTAAGTTCTTGGTAATTAGTGTCTGTGAATATGTCATGCTTTCTGCATAGTTAAAGTACTAATTACTGCTGCAGAGCTGGTGGGATGGGGTGACTAAACTAACCTCATAAGATGAACTTCCAATAACAGTCTAAACGTTCATATATTTTGGTAGCAGTATGAGAGTTGGTGGTGATGTAGATGATAGGATCAGTTCACATGTCGTGAAAGACGGAGTGCCTTATATCAGTCAGTTAGTTACAACGTAGAGCTTCGTACGTAAGTACATCAGTTCAAGTTGCCATACCAAATTAGCGCAGAGACACAACAGCCAATTCAAATCCCATAGTGGTAGAGATAGTAGAAGTATTGCTGCTAATGGAGAAGATTAGGATTTGAAGATAATATTCAAGAAGTATAATTCAGTGAGATAAGTTTAGAAAGACAAAGGTAGAGGTGTCGACCACTACAGAAGATTAAGATTTGAGAGCACACATACACACCAGGCCGTCTGCACTGATGAGACTGCCGAGATAAGTGAAGCGGTCAACATGCTCAGCAGCTTCACACCCTATCACTAGTTCTAACCTTTTGAATTCCTCATCATCTCTTTCTCTTTCTACATTTACTTCACTGAATCATATTTCTCGAATCATATCTTCGAACCCTAATCTCTCCGATTACTGCTAATACTTCTTGTATTGCTTCCACTCTGTGATTTGAACTGACATTTGCGCCTCTGTGCTAATGCGGTATGGCAACCTGAACTTATGTACTCATGAACGAAGTTCTACGTTGTAAAAGACTAACTGACTATCACTAGTTCATGTGCCAATACAAGCCAATTCTGAAGCAACATTTTGCATTTCGTGGGGGGAGAACCGCATCCCAAACGTGAATTGTTGCTTAACGTAGTTAGCGTTTTCACCAAGTAGAACTATGTCATCGGCATATTCCAAGTCAACCAGTGAATCTCCTGTTAGAAGTCACTCCTTAAAGCTCAGGAGAAGATATCTCTAAAAGCATGTCTATGACAAATTTAAACGAGAATGGAGAACATAGAACTCCCTGACGGACACTGCTTGAAGTAATCAATTCCGATGACAGTTCGCCATGAGCTCTAACTCGACTAGTAGTGTTCGAGTAGAGGGCTTGTGTCAGGTTAGCGTACTTCTCTGGTATTCCTTTCAATGACACACTACCATAGAATCTGACGATCGACAGAGTCGAATACAGCCTTAAGGTCAAGGAATATAACTATAGTGGGATGTCTGAACGTGTGTCTATGTTCCAGGACTTGACCTGACCTGAGAGAATCTTTGGTTTATAGATCCACGTCCAGGTTGAAAACCAGCCTGGTTTTCTCGAGTCTGCTCTTCATGAGCTCTAGTTAGTCGTTGAAGTATTACCAAGGCTAACAATTTAGACACCAAATTAGCTAGACTGATTCCCGAGTGACTGTCACAAGAGGACTTTTCTCCTTTCTTACAAATTGGGAAAATTAGTGACTGCGACCAGTAGAATGAGATAACGCTTAGTATCCAAATTCTACTTAAGACTCGGAGGACTTACATAGATTTATCATTAAGGATGATTGGGGATCGTGGGTAACTGAAGTGTGGCTGCAGGCCAATTGAACGGATTACTCAAGTGCTCTGTCCATCGAACTAATCTCCTGGATTGAGAATAAATAATAAGATCATCTTTTTCCGAAATAGTCTCATTTATATTCAAATTCCTAATACCGGTTTACTTTATAAGTCTGAATAGTTGTCTACTGTTGCCTATCGTCATTGCCTTTTTCATGTCTTTTGCTTTCGCTACTCACCACTCTTCGCGATCATGGAGTAGGCTTTTTATCAGTCTGTGCATAAGTTTAATCCGCTCCTCATCATACTCAGATCTAAACCTGATGAGTTTCCGAGCATCTATCAGTTCGATGGATGTTACTGTAATCCAACACTTTTCCTTAACCATATGGTTTACATGCTAGCAGATATCACCGCTGTTTCCACAGCCATTTTGATATCATTCCAAGTCGCCTCCGGATAGGAATCACTTACATGGTCGCCTAACTGGACCTGAACTAGTGATAGGGAGTGAAGTAGTCTAACGTGTAGACCACTTCACTTATCTCGGGAGTCTCATCAGTGCTGACGGCCTGGTGACTGACGGAATCTCGGCGCAGATTCAGAAGGCTCGATAGGCTTTTGCCAACTTGCGTCACTTACGGTGCAGGTAGAATGTTCGTTTGCTAACCAAAGGACGAGTGCACTGCGCAGTAATTCGCTCCGTCCTACTATACGGATGAGAAGAGTGGCCGGTGGGAGTAGAAGACATTTGTAGACTGCTTGTCGTCGATCATAGATGTCCCCGAAACATTGCTCGTGTATCCTGGGACACCCGAGTAAGCAATGCTGTAGTTAGGAAGCGAGTACTAAGTAAGGATGGCAGAAAAATTGATGAAGTATTGAAACTTCATCAATTGAAGTGGTTGGGACGTGTTACGAATGCCCAAGCAACAACTGCAGATGAAGGCTACCTGGTTGGGGTCCGCGAGACGGTCACCGATGCTTAGAGACCTTGAACGACATGGCTCGAAATCGTTTGCGATGGCGCAGGTGCATTTATTCTTTGTGTGTTCTGAAATTCTAATCTTCTGAACTCCTCATCATCTCTATCTTTCTCTTTCTATATTTACTTCACTGAATCGTATTTCTCGAATCATATCTTCGAACCCTAATCTCTCCGATTACTGCTAATACTTCTTGTATTGCTTCCACTCTGTGATTTGAACTGACGGTTGCGCATCTGTGCTAACGCGCTATGGCAACCTGAAATTATGTACATACATACGAAGTTCTGTGTTGTATCTGTATCTGGGGGTAGCAAGACCAAGAGACCGGGAAGTGACGACCGCCCTCATACCTGTAAAAGCACACGAGACCAAATCAGTCACAATCAAATCCTTCCTACACCCCCTAACATCTCACTTATCTCCACGACCTTCCCTTCTTTCGTTTCTTTGTCACCTAGCACCGCTGCTGCAAACGTTTCGAGCTCACGAGACATTCCTGGTATCCTGAAACCCAATTCTATACTACATATCGAAGTTTTTAATGTCCGAACTTTATGTCAAAGGGTTAACGGGCTTCATTAGCTTGGGCCCTTGAATCCCCTACCATCTCCATTACTGCTAATATATCTACTATCGCTACCACTATGGGATTTGAACTGAACTGGACTATGCTAATGTGGTATGGCAACTTGAACTGATGTACGTACGTACGAAATTCTACATTGTAACTGACTGACTGACAGTGGGAACGTAGGTAGAGACAAAGCAAAGGCGACGGCGGGTATGTCATATCGGGTCCTTAATGTCCCGCTTAGTCGGACAGCGCTCACGCGACTATGGACTATAATGATAGAAATAACGGTGGTAATGGTAGTTACAAGAGTAAAATAACAGTGGAATACTGAAAATAGCTTAAAGTCAATTCCAAAAACACGATTCTTCCAAACAAATAGTAGGTATATGTGAGGATATATTAATTTAAACCTAGTTACGATATGATTTTTATAACTAATGGGCTTTTTTGAGTTACATATACAATGACAAGTTGGAAACATCGATTTCGTACGAAGAAACAGATTAGACTCATGGACATACAGTAGCGCGGCAGGATGACTACTACAAAATATGATAAAATTGGTAGTAAAACACAGTAGTTGATGAGCGATCAGAAGCAGCAACATATATTTTGTGTAGTCTGAGTGGACAAAAAGAATAGGAATGTTATTTATTGCATTTCTCGGGTCATAATCCTAATTTGACAGGCCATGTGCAACCTAATAACGTTTACACGTATCACAAGATTGGAGATAGGAATTGAAAATGGGTACTACTGTTAATAACGATGAATTAGAAAAACTACGACGAAGAATGGGTGCATCTGAGCCATTTAAAACGATCCTGATCTATGTCATTAAAAGTCTCTAACCACCGGTCACGACCATGACACTATTTATTATGTTAAATGGGCCGAAAATGACTTTATAGTAGTACATTGATATTACGATGAGGAATGCAACAATTTTGGTTATTTTCGTGTCAAATTGACATAAGACTAAATAAATATAAATGAAGTTTATATTGACATTAAATATCATTGGATAAGATATACTGTCCCCTTCAAAGGTGAATTTTTCAGCTTGTGTATGAACCTTAAGACAATCTGAAAGGTCCTCACAAGACAAGTGAGACAGCTAATATGATTCACGAACCACAAGGACTATGTATATAGATTAATTTGGGCCTTAAAAATCGAAATTTTATTTTTCACTTCATAAAGGAACTGAGTACACAGGTGGAATCCAAAACTGTTACACATCTAGTGATTTGTAACCTCGACAAACTTCCTCAGTAAACACACATATGTAAATACTGATTGCAGATGAGAAACAATTGGGCGTCTATGGAAATCGTCTAATTTTAATGTACATATGAGATCCATGCGTACAACAGCCTAATATAAGTACCTAAAAAAGCAGACCATCATTTTTAATAAAGGGTTGATTGTGCTGAAAGTGTATCACATTGGATTGATTTCAGGTGATTAGATTGAATACTTTATACTTACCTGTATCCCCTATTATTATATACTTAAACAGATAGGCGTACGACATCCTTAACAACAAGGAGTTAATAATGGCGCTCAAAGATGTTAGCTAATTTATTTTCATTTTCAAATAATAGTATTTTAATATTATATACAATAAACAGGAAACATATTTAAAGATAAGTATTACTTTGTTTTAATCGATCTTTAAGAGTCTGTGTGACACGTATAGTTGACGTCCTTCAACGCAATATTTTAGCATGCGATCTTGTAAAGCTGTATACCTTCTATGGTGCTTCGTTCTGCACAGTAGTTATTGTAAGTCATTTTTATTTCATTTCTGAAAAATGAGTGATTTTTTCGCAATTTTTGAACTTTCTGAGATCATCTCGCCCCATGATAACTTTTCGATGAGAGTAAGTGTACATATTGATACTGAAATATTCATTCATCGAATAATTCAGTGACTAAACCGAAAGCCATCCTTGCTCTCGGTAGGTCGTAAAGTATGTTGGGGCGTCTCAGCTTATGTCCACTGATATCTCTTCATGGAACCCGTTTTATTACGTCCATCTAGAACACATAGTAATTGAATCTCGCATTTCAAATATATCCTCGCAAATGTCTAGCAGTATACTATTAATCTTTCAAACTATATAACGCTTTATGAATTGTTCACAAGAATCTTATCCCGTTTTGGTATGCGAGTGTGAAAAATGGCCACTAAGAATCGAGGATATTGGTAGGATACTGGTATTCCATCATAGTTTTCTTCAGATCACTGGTCGTACATCTTTGGACCTTTGAGTTAACAATGCTGGCGTTCGAAAACGGGTACTAGGAAAGGATGGCAGATCATTTGAAGAAGTGGTGAGTTTTCATCAGTTGAGGTTCATGGGACCTGCCCAACCAACGACTGCCTCGTCGAGTTATGTTTTGTGGTGTACGGGTAGTCTGGAAGAAAGGTAGGGGCTACCAGACTGGAACATGGCTTAAATCCGTGGAGTCACTGACAAGCGAACTGAACCATGTAGGTAGATGTTGACTACCTGGTTGGGGTCCGCTAGATTATAGTTAGAGACCTTGAGTGACAGCTCCATACCGTTTGCAATGACGCAGGTGCATCAGTACTTTTGCTTCTCGCAAATCCTAATCATCTGGACTCTTCATTACCTTTATGTATCTGATTTTGAGTTTACTTCAGTAGATTATACTTTTTGGATAATATCTTCGAACCCCAATCTCTCCGATTACTACTAATACTTCTAGTACCTTTGCTACTATGGGATTTGAATTGAAAATTGCGTCTCTGTGCTAATGTAGTATGGCAACTTGCATTGATGTGCGTACTTACGTACGAATTTCTACGCTGTAACTGACTGACTGAAATCTTTTTCAATGGCGCAGATGCATTCATTCTTCGTCTTATCTACATTCGATCCGTAATCTTTTCTATTACCATTAATACTGTCATTACCGCCACAACTTTGGGACTCGTCCTGCCAATTTAGTATCTCCACTTTAATTGAGGCGTGGGATCTTAAACTGATACACGCGCGCTTCACGTCGTAATGGACTTACTGAGATCCTCTTGTCTGTGACATAAAATTATCTGGAACATAAGATTGTTTCTGCCTAGACCAGTGCGATGTTTAGATATACTTGTCGTTTAGAATTCGTAAATGTTTTTGTTTAAATGATATATGCAATTGCTGCATCATAATCCGATCCCAGGCTTTTAATTTATTGACTCGTTAACTTTTTACTTTTAAGTACTGAGTTGTTTTGCTGACGACGCAACTATTTTGTCCGAGGAAGACTCCACGCTTTTACCTTCGGTAACAAATGAGGACGATAGATTTAAAGGATCTCCTGCCGTCAGTATTTTAGTAGCCTTTAGTAAACCTTCCTATGGTCTTTACTCTGGACGTCGTGAAATAAATCTACCAGTTGGGAAAGTATCATCCGTTGTGGCCTCTCTGGCTAACAGCATTCCGGAAAACGGAGATCAACAATTTAAACTGGATTTCGTAGAAGGAGCTCTTCACTACCCTATGTATTATGACTACCACATTCAAAACTTTACCAAGCAACGCCTCCATGAAACATTAGAGCCTGGTCAAGAGGTTGGTTTTGCTGCGTCCCTTTAACCATTTATAGACTTCTCTTTATTACAGATTCAAACCCGCTCCTGAATTAGCTGGTCGATCTTTTGACCTGTCCATTGTTGTTTACTATCACGACAATAATAACATTTATTATGCTCACAAGCTATTCAATCAAACTGTTAACGTAAGTCATTTCTGCTTCGTAATCATTTTGCATAGTTATATGAGATCGAAGAAGGCGTAGACACTAAATTAATCTTCTTGGTCATCTTGGTTATTGCCCTAAGTATAGCCATTCTAATCGGAATTTGGCACTGGTTCACTTCGGTCGCTCAAAGGCGAAATCCGGCCAAAAAGTCTTCAAAGGTGGTCGAAGATAATAGTGAAAATGTAGTGGAAAACGAATACTTGGCACTGATCAACAATAAGCCCCAAATTAAAAAAGGTAGCATATCATTTTCATATTACATTTATCTTAAACATAACATATTGCATTATCTCTTTTGCTGTTTGTCTTGAGTATTAATGTATCCAGAAATCGATGTGTTGTCTTAAATAAATGTATAATCAAATCTATGATAAAAGTATTCACATACTTATGGTAATTTACTGTTGCCTTTTCTACATAGGTCGCTCCGACCAAACTGTTCGTCGACATCAGGGTAGACGCTAAGTAATTGAAGAGTGAATACTTCAGCCCAGCTAATTTTGATTTTCCTACTAATGTACACGTGTCGTTTGTAAAAATTTGTGTACAGTATCTTCATTTTTAAACTGTCTCCGTCCCAAAGCTATACTTTGCGTTCAGAACATTTTTCTTTCTGTACTGTTTTGTTAAGTTTGTAGTTGTCTTTGCTAATAAAACCCTTTCTGGTCAAATATTTTCTACTCAAGCACTTATGTTTTCTCAGAAATATTAAGCTCACTATATACTACCAGTTGTACTCAAGCGGTATATTTTAGTGGTGTGAGTTCCACACAATTTCAACGTCCTTTATTCTCTTAGCGCTAACCATCAGAGACGAAATTCATCGATGATTAAAGACTTTGAATGACGGCTCAAAATCGTTTGCAATAGCGCAGGTGCATCCACTCTTTTTGTTCTCTCAAAGCCTAATCTTCTGGATTGGTCAACACCTCTACCTTTGTCTTTTTAAACTTATCTCACTTCTTGAATATTATCTTCAAATCCTAATCTTCATTAGCAGTAACACTTCTACTATCTCTACCATTATGGGATTTAAATTGGCTGTTGTGTCTCTGCGCTAATGTGATATGGCAACATGAACAGATGTACTTACGTACGAAGCTCTAAGTTGTAACTGACTCTTAGTGCTTGTACAAAAACTCCCTGAACTAGTGACACATCATGTTTTAGCTAGTTAGTCCGTCACAAAGTTGTCGGTTAGGATCCGCGCTATTTGCCTTTACGCATACTTTTATTAAATACAGAATGTTCGCATCAGTTCATATAACCTGTAACTTTCAGTTAAATGGTTTATTGACGCGTCAGACAATTTGTGAACAAAAAGCTGTCTTATATTGAATAATAAATGAGAAAATATTACTGATCCTTTTCAGTGTTTCTCTTTGACATACGCAGTATCTGGGTAAAAGACTTCGATATTCGTGACCGAAACTTTGATGCAGAAGACTGAAGGATAGTTATAGGGTACCAGAAGGTGCAAGCAATGATCTGTAGAAAGAAAAATTGTTCCAATTTTTATAATTGCTTTAAACGAGGTTTAAATGATTCATAAGATAATTTGCTACGTAAGGCTAACCATCACAAAAAAATTTTAGTCCTTGTAGAAAAGGAACAAAAATAATAATGAGTCTTTACATGAACTTGCGAAGGCTTCAGTTTTTCAACTGATAATGATGCATAAGATTAGTCGAATTCTACCTGGGTTAAGGGATTCATTTTTTATCTATATCGTAATTTTCGACTTCCGAAACTAACTACGATAGGTCTCCGTTTGGAATCCCTGTCACTCACAAGTTTAGTTTAAAAAGTTAAGGATGAACCTTGTGAGTATTTCTATTGCAAGAGGGCAGATAGATTTTCTGAGCCTTGGAATTTCCTGTCTTTCAAGATAACATCTTTTGAAAAGTGGGCCACTAGAGTCTCCACAATACATCAGTGAGAAAATGTTATGACTGTGGGTATCCAGACTGAATCTGAGCGAACAATATCGGACATAAGTCGGTTACAACGTAGAACTTCATATGTACGTATGTAATCAATTCAAGTTGTCATACCGCATTAAATCATTCAAGGCCTCTAACCAACGATTACTATCATCTCGCGGACCTCAACCGGGTAGTCAACATCTACCAGCGTGGTTCAGTTCGCTTGTCAGTGACTCCACGGATTTGTGCCATGTCCCAGTCTGGTCGCCCCTACCTTTCTTCCAGACTACCTCTACACCACAAAACATAACTTGACGAGCCAGTCGGTGGTTGGGCGTTCGTAACACATGTCCCATGCACTTCCACTGATGAAAATTCACCACTTCATCTATTGGTCTGCCATCCCTACCTAGCCCTCGTTTCCTAATAACAGCATTGCTCACTGTGTTGTCCCATGATATGCGAGCAATGCTTCAAAGACACCTATGATCGAAAACAAGTAACCTACGGATATCTTCTGCTCTCACTGACCAAATTTCACAGCCATTAAGTAGGACGGAGCGAACTACTGCGCAGTACACTCGTCCTTTAGTCAGCAAACGGATATCTCGCCTACGCCATAAGTGACAGGTTGGCAAAAGCCAATCGAGCCTTCTGAATCCGAGCTGAGATTTCGTCAGTCACTAGGCCATCTGTACTGATAAGACTCCCCAGACAAGTGAGGCGATCAACATGCTCAACTGCTTCACACTCTATCACTAGTTCAGGTGCGGACGCAAACTAATCCTGAAGCAACATTTTGCGTTTTGAGGGGGAGAATCGCACCCCGAAAATGCTTGCATTGTTGCTTAATGAAGTCAGAAGACACTACACTTTGTCAGCGTCTTCACCAAAAAACTGTCATCAGGGAGTCTCCTGGGAGAACGTCCAGGACTGAAAATCAGACGAAGATAATGTTATCTCTGAAAGCATGTCTATGACTAAGTTGAACAATAATGGAGAACGTAGAACTCCCTGACGGACACTGCTTGAAGTAATCAATTCCGATGACAGTTCGCCATGAGCTCTAACTCGACTAGTAGTGTTCGAGTAGAGGGCTTGTACCAGGTTAGCGTACTTCCCTGGTATTCCTTTCAATGACAGACACTATTACAGAACCTGACGATCGACAGAGTCGAATACCGCTTTAAGGTCAAGGAATATAACTGTAGTGGGACGTCCGGATGTGTGTCCCAGGACCTGACGGAGAGAGAATCTTTGGTCTATAAATCCACGTCCATGTCGGAAACCATTTGGAGGGGAGAAATCTGCATCCTGAACATGCTTGCATTGTTATTTAAGGCGGTCAGAAGACCAATTAGAAATATTCCCCTGGCATATTCTAAGTCAACCAGCGAATCTGGTGGTAAAAGTTCAACTCCTGAAAAGTCAGATGATGCAAGTGTTGTTTCTGGAAGCACGTCAACGAAAAAGTCGAATAAGGATGGAGAAAGCCAAGAGCCGTGTCGAACACCATTTAGGGTAATCACTTCCAACAACAGAATCTACAACTCGACCATTAGTGTTCTAGTAAAGAGCTTGCAAAAGGTTAATGTACTTCTCTGGTATTCCTTTTAATGACACACTGCAATAGAACCTCAGAATCAATAGTCCAATGCCGCATTAAGGTCGGGGGGATGTACTCTTGGCTTTGCTATCGTTAAGTAGAACTCTAAGAGGCTCCCTTGCTGTCTTTCCTACGTCCAGTTAGCCGCGAAAGAAACACCCGCTTGTGTCATAGCATGATCTGAATCTATACATGTGATCAAGAATGAGCGGCAGTCATCTATTGAACCTCTCCACAAGTGGCTGATAGCGATGTGATCTAGTTGGGTTGGTTTTGGGGGTCGCCAAGTAAAAAGATGCTATTGCTTATGTCTAAAAATGGTATTTGCCAGAAACAGATGGTTATCTGAGTATAGCTGTGGCAGCCAGTCGTCACTGTCTTTTCGTAGAGCGACAACACCATAAGATCCACCCAGGTTTCTTTCCTTTGCACTTAGTCTACCTAATTGGGCATTGAAGTCACCAGCCACTATCACCACATCACGGCGCTTAGCCTTTTGGAGGTTAAAAAGCTTTCCGTAAAACCCATCTTTTACCTCATCCTAACTACAATCAGTGGGAGCGTAGGTATAGAAAACGAAGAGGCAACGGTCATTGTCTTTATTTTTTCTGATTGCTAACCGTTCCGTTTAGTCGGGCAGCACATAGGCAGCCATCTACTGGAATATAGTCTGAAGAGCTAGTTTCATCTTGGAACCTAATGCTATTCCCACACCAGCGAGGCCATGAGAAGCAGTAGTAAGGCTTTTAGATACGTGAAGCATAATTTGCGATAGTTCTTTATCTTGACAAGGAGACCTCAAATGAATGAGTACTTGGATCCTGTATGTGCGTCTTCGAAAGGCAGTTGAGGAAATCAGAGTTATTTAGAGCTGTACGAAGGATTAGATTGTGACCGATTTGGTCTCGTGTGCTGGGTATGAGGGTGGATGTCACTTCTCGGCTGACCACACCTCGGAAGGGTTTTTCTTGAGGGACGTGAAAAGGAAATCAGGTTAGTGTTGGTCTGATTGACCTGGGAGCGTGATCGCGGAGCCCAAGCGAAAAAGTCTTGAGGCCGGTCACGTACGGACTGTTTATGGGTGAGGTGTAACACTTTCAGGGTCAACCTTTTATAACCCCTTCCTTCCTTGTGAGAAGGCACTGCCGTTGCGGATGCTGGTCATCCGAGGAAAACAACTTACTTCTGCAACACCTCTCTACATTCAGCAGTACAACTTCGCCCCCAGACCTTGAATTGCTGCCTTTAGTATTACCGTTGTCCGATCGACCTGCCTCGTATGGTAAGACCTAAAGGGACATATGTATCAGTTGATAAAGCTCAGTCAAGTCATCACGATAGGGAGGCCTGACCACCATGTCAAGGTTTGAGCTACAGTCGGGGATCACATAAGTGTTGATAACATGGTCCATTTTGAGAATTAAGGTAATTTGATGATAACATATGACGGTGAGGTTTCTTTACGACCGATATATTTTGTGGTACCCAAGTTGAATTTTATGACTATCTATCAGGATAAGTAGTTTATTTGGCTTTTGTTAACCACTGTTTGAAAACATGTGGTGTTTGACTTATTTTTAAGTAATTGCTCAACTATTCAGTGAGTGTAAACCTAAGCCGTTAAGCTAGTTTTTTAAAAGTTGATAACAGAGGAAAATCTTACTTTTAGTAATTCTTTAGGATGAAGTTTTTGTGCAGTGAAACACATAATTACTAAGAGATAAGCCAAACACAAGTCACTGATATGTAGTCCGACGAATCCAACTATGCACAAAAGAGACGAACTGGTTAGAAAGTGTAGGATCGTATTTCGATATCGAACTCTATGTATGAAAATAAAGAAGTTGATCATTACATGACGCATTTGGACAAGACGTCTACAGAAATTCCAATAACAGCAACGATCTTCGAAACTTGGAGGTTTACTGAACACTCTGTGGTTTAGGCAATTATTTAATTACTGCATCTTACCTAGATAAAAACCAAGGTCCAAAATAATCTGTTAAGCTTAGAAGCAATCCTGAACAGCCCACAACAAGCAGAACTGGTGGTTCATATATATGAACCAACAGAAACAAAACTGTGATTGCAAATATCACAAGTAATGTTGATCGGGGATTTTTCCAGCTCAACAGACTTTCAAATTTTACTATTATAGTGAACCAATCTTCAAGATCCAGCATTAAATTCTTTATCTTTGGTTCCTCGACTATCCTCCTTTGGGAGACGTCTTGTGTTCTGTTAGGAGTTTTCATTGATACGTAGTAGACCAGAAGATACTTACGCGGCTTGTTTCATTTAAAAGATTGTACCTAGAAAAATATTCCAAAGATTCAAATTAGTGTATGGAACACAATCACATTTTCAATTATCTTTAGTATTTAAGCATGAAAACACTCCTCATTTATGATCCAGAGTTGTGGTTCTTGATCTCTTTTAAAATAATATTCCCAGTAAAATCCAAACTACCCTTGCCCGCCTATCCAGTTTTCGTACGGAAATGATACTGTACAAAGTACTTTAACATCCTGGTGCTGAAAAAAACAATGCTATAACTAATGTTGAATTTAAAAGGAGTAACTGCTTATTTATTTTGGGATGTTTCTAGAGGCGAGTTGATGCCTCAATGTTATGTTAATCGCATGTGACAGATTTGGTGAAAAGAAATTCGTTTAATGAGGGAACGTCATTACCTTACACCGTCTCCTCAACTCAGAATCGGGGAAAATCTAAAACTAGTATTCTGACCCAGACTCCGATTAGGATCCACCAACTTGATGTGATTATTCTTTCCGAAGACAATTACTTTCAATAGTCACAAATCAACAATAAAGTGGAAGGTGAGCAACATTATTCGTCGAATCTTACAACACTTAAGAGCACTAAAATTACCCAGGTTTTAAGGAAGTTTTGATGTGTGCTTTCAAAAGTTGAGATGTGAACCTTTGGGTGCGGACTATCAGCTGCTAGAACTCATTGAACAAAGCAGAATACTTCAGAGGCTAAAAGAAGTAGTTCACTGTAGCAAACTCAAAACCGAATATCTTCTAACCAAGTGGCAGGGAAGTAAGTTTACACTCCTGCTTTATATGTTTAGGAAAAATTAGGTAATTAAGAATGACGAAGCCCCACAACCATATACGGACAATTATTATTACTGACTAGCATCGTGAGGAAATTCTCGGAGTTCTAGTGAGAAACTGTGACCAGTAGGATTCAATACATATCAGGTGTGAGAACATTATCCACTGCAGGCAATGGGTGGGATGGAATAAGGGCGATGCTTGGAATACAGTGAACCAATGCTTTATCTCCAAACAAGAAACCAGAGTATGTACACTATATTGTGATTACACCATTGTGATCCTAAATATGAACCCGTAAATAAATAAAGCTATATTTTTTATTTGCTTTGATTTTTCGGCGAACCTATATTTCATAGACAATCCGACGAGATTGGGATTTACAAGTCTTGCGTTTTGGCACGAAATTCAGTCGTCTATTAGGTAAAACGGCATTTTGACACTATAGCTAGTCAGTTCGTGACGAAAATCCTAACTTTAAATCCCAATCCTATTTATATAGACTAATCCATAACCCTCTTTCGAGTCTCGTAAGCGATCATTTTAACACCAATAGGTCTTCAGTGGACAAGATGGGAGGTTATTAGACATACAATAATCTTTGCAATCTATAGTACCCTGAAAATTCAATCTCGTTTTGAATGCATCGAAAGAAGACATAGGTACTGGTAGGGAATCCCAGCAATTTACTAATCCATGCGAGTAATGGAACTCCGGACGTAAACAATTTAATCTCGAATCCGAACCTTCCTAGAACATCCTCTCAGATCACCAGTCATGTTGGAAGGAAAAGACAAAACAGTAACGCCAAAATCATCATTCACTATATAACAAACCAGTGTTAAGTCGCTTCACAACTGAGGTACAACAACACAAATAGGTCGGGGCATCTCAGTCTGTTCACGTAAGAAAAGTCAATAAGACGATACACTGGTTGCTTTATCGATGAATTTGTCCCATCGAACATATATCAACACAATGGGAAAGCCGGACCAAGTTAGCAGCTATGAAAGAGAAGACAGTATTTTTCGGTTCGTTGGTTTTAAAGGAATGTTTAATATCACGTTTTGTAAACGGGCTTTCAGCTGCTTCCTTGACTGTATATACTACACTGGCACATTATTCTCTGTTAGTACCTATGTTATTAGGGTAACTAAAATCAACTTTCTTCTTGGCTAAAGCCTGAACGACACAGACTCCCGGAGTAAAAACATTTTAGTCGGACAGCAAAACACGTAAAGTCAATAAGAGTTAGGCTTTGAGCGTATGTTTTACATAGTGAGTTTCAGACAGTTACAGAACATAGCTTGTGGGATCAGTTGTTACACATCATATTGCATCCCTTTCTCCACAGTAAAGTAAACTCTGGTTACTCACATACATTCGACCACTGAAAGCAAATTCGAGGTCAAAAAACTTCTATATACACAAGATGTTAATTTGGGAATCAACTGACACTAATGTACCGAAAAATGAATTTGAATAAGATTTCGAACTTTAGTAGAAATAACTGAATTGAAATTAGACCAAATACGCTTAGATATAATAAATACACAATTTCAAGTCAATTCACAATCAATACGAAAATCACAGCCATTTTTTAAAACGCACTTTAAGGTCGTCCATTCAATATAATTCCACTAACTAGTGTGCATCAATTGATTGCTTGTTCTTCCGTACGGTTTCAGGTATTCGGTAGTGTCCAATGGGCAGCAGTCTAGCCACGCAACTGCACTAATTCTAGTCAGTTGGCAGTTCTTTTTGAATTTGTCTATCCTGTAATAAGAGTGAGTGCATTTGACTCAGAGCAGTGGGGTTTCTGGAAATCAGCAACTATTAAATTAACGGGCCGGAGGTCAGTGAGTTGCAATGTGGCGAAAAATAAGTAGAAAATTCTCATGCCAAAAAGATGAAATTTCTGAACCAGGTAAATAAATAAGTTAATTAATTAGTAATGAAGATTGCGTGTGACGACCGAAATGTAAGCAATGAAGATGAAAGAGAAATAATGAGAGTGATAGAATAAGTCAGGGGTCCGAGGAGACTACACAGGAGATTAAACAACAAGCAAGTTCCGAGATATATCCCAGAAACAAATGGTCCAAGATGGCCATGATATTCCGTACATTAATAGGTGTTTATCAAGTCTCTCCTTAAAGCTATCCACTGGGGAGGCTGTGGTAACTTAAGCTGGGAAGTTCTGAAAAACTGATAATGTGAAAAAGTGTGCACGAACCTGAGTGTGCACTCTTTAATGTGCAGTTTTCCTTGGGCTACCTCGAGGCGCGTGGTGGTGAATTTTCAACAAGATGCCAATGTTATGATGATTCGGAGTACTCACTGTATTATATAACATTATCAGATCTCCTCTAATTCTCCTATAACTCAGAAGGAATAATTGCAAGCTTTGTAGTCTATCTACAAAAGGTTTATTCATTGACTCTGTCACCCAATTATTTGTTTGTCTCGGCACTCGATCTAGAAGATTTGTCTTTAGAAGAGAAGGAGTTCCATGATATTGTGAACTTCATGTTACGGCCGTGAGTATATTTTAAAGAGGGTTGAGAACAGTTTTCGGGTGATTGCATCAAGTTTTCTAAGCATAACGTGAAGGGTTGTGTTGGCCTTGGCTGCATCCCTGTGTAGTTTGGAGTTAAGTCCAGTCTGTTTGTGATTATTAGACTGAGATTGCGCGCTGGGGAGACTTTTAGCAAAGGACGTCCATTGAGGACGTAAGTTGTTTGCATAAATGGAGCAGTATTTTTATGATGTTACATTTTGACTGGTTTAGTTGTAAACCGTTTTCTACTGCCGATTCTTCTATTGTTTCAAGGTCTTTTTGAAGCTTAAATGAATCCTTTTCGCTGCTTAGGGACCAACAGATCGTTGCCTCATCTGCGTAGATTGGTCCCGTTGAGCTGATTTCATATAACAGGTCAACAATGAATATCAGGTTCCCTGTGAAACAGCTGTTATTGAAACTCACCAGCTCCCAAGCACTCTAATCACCAACATTCTGTTCTCTAGGTGGTTTCTGAGCCAAGATAAAATTGAATAAACTAAGCCCAACTTCTAAACCTTTATAATTGGGAGCATATGGGATACAGTGTCGAAGGTCTCGTAAACTCAAGGAATAATAAATGAACCAGTGTTTTTCAGTCCCAGCAGGTTGTCCGGCTATCTCATGCCATGAGAAAATACCTATTGGGCTTCATGCAGTAGTTGTTCTTATCCACGTGATAACTCATCTGTTCACTAACCGGTCCTCCCATTTCATTCGATGATGTTGGGAGTATTGAGGTTGACCTGTTAAAAGCTGAATCTTTTCTGTCTACTTCTTTGAAGCTGGAAAGAGTTTTGCTTACTTCCATTCTGCTGGAAGTTGGTATGACTCCAGTGAATGCCCGAACCTGTCATATACCGGTGAACTGAGTGCTTCCTCATGCTGTTTCAAGAGTATGTAGCTAATTGTGTCACGTTCTGTTGACTTTCCTGGGTACAGGGATTTAGATTTTCCTAGTCACAGGCCAAGAGTAAGTCGGATACTTCCTAGACTACTAAGTGACACTGGGTTTGTGGAGTACTCTGAGCTAGCAAGTGTCTGGTTTTACTGATAGATGAAGTTGACACTAAAGATCTCAGCCATCTCTAAGTTGATAAAACCTTTGCTGTTCGCCCTTTTGACAGCATAAGCATCATGGTTCGTAGGTTTACTTTCATTCATGGACTTAAAGAGATGTACAGTGGAATGCTTCTAAGAAGAGAACGCAATCGGTGAAATGGAAACACTTATTATTGTTCATAACTGTAACAATAATTCTTTTATTATACTCCTTTTGTTTAAACGTATTAAAAACACTTACTTGTGCGCAACTTTCTGTTCGTGTTGCTGAAATCATTCGTTACATGCTGCTCTTTATGTCTCACACTTTCTCCTTCACAAATATACTTTACCCTGGATTTATTTGTATTAACTGTGACGGGCTAGTACTTGGTATTTTGTGGTGATGATAGTCAATCTCGACTAGATCACCACTAAAATTGGTGAGCTGTAGTTTTTTCCAAATAAGTCAATTACAGTGAGTCTATTATTCATCTATCACGATTTATATAATGTTGCAATTTTATTATTAACGTCCTTTAATATATATAGTACTTCCAACAACTTTTCCAAATGGTGGATGGCTATAGTAATAGAATCGGAGGTGCAGGTAATTGCGTTTTCACCTGTCTCCTCTCCATCACTTCATGTTACTTTTTTATGTTACTTGCAAGATTTTTGCACTAACGCTAGGTGCTTGGTGGCCACGGGTGCTTAGTTTCTGTCGTATCGTTTTGTAGCAGCAAGCCACAAGCTACGATGCTTCGACCACGCGCTGCAAATGGTGTTAGTCATTCCCTACCTACGATACACGACAGCTAACGATCAACCTGAATAATCGACGACAGTATCTATGGACGTTCATCGTTGCTGACGTTCCCATAGCCGTACTTAACATCGATTCCCTACAGCTCAATGAATCGCTATTCGACTCAGGTAGGCTGCAGTCAATCAATACTTTGACGACTATCAAATCCATGGGTTGTAATGCGCCAACAGATATGTACCGAATCACTAATGTATTTTAAGTATGACTGTCTGTTTCATGTCATATTTCATAAATTCCCCATAGTAACTAAACCGAGAAGATTCTACCGGTGATTAATTATGTGGTTAGCCACATCATCATCTGCGGACTCCTCATCATGGGGAAACCTCGCTGACTGGCACTGGGTAATTCAGTTTTTGCTAAGCGTGAGTTTGACAGTCTATTTGCTATAGGTACTACTTCGTCCTTCTCACAGTCCTTGATCCTTCTCTCTCCATTCAGTTAGCAAAAATCATGGAATTAGTTGGAGATCACACGGTGATTACAGAGCAGCAATGGCAGATATTCGGTGTTCCTCCTCTGAACTTGAATACGGCACGACGTTGCATCTACTCAGGGAATTTTTCTCACCACGGGGTAGCGATTTTATGTATATCAGATAACATCCAACGACTATTTGCGTAGACGCGAACACTGCCTCTGGTGTGAACTCGAATATGACATCTACAGGTCGCTCTACCTTGAGAGTTGTATACCTGTCCATGTTTTCATATTAGTAGATTCGGTGTACCAACCTTCGTAACAGCCTTTCGAAGGATCTTTTCACGTGATCTCTCGTCACGAAAAGACCTTCGGGGTTGATGAACACAGTCAGCATAGTTCGTCTCAAACCGGAACACATCAACGACAGCAACCTATTCGATAAATCGAGATTTAGTGCTGGACTCGTCCAATTCACTAGCGGGACTCCCAAAAACTACTTCGGACCCCACAGTAGATACTCCAGAGACCTCATTCTCACGTCCCAGTTAACAGCACGCATCATATGCACCGTCTACGGATGAGCTACCGGTATAATGTCCAGATCAGCGGCCGACGCCGCCCTTGACTTCGGATGAGAATGACGGCTCAGGAGGTACGCATGAGACTACCGTCTCACATTCGGGTCGCCGCGCACGCCTACCTGTATGATTTCGCGACTAATGTCCCAATCAACAACAGTTACGATAGAAGACCTCGTCTCCATACTACATGCAGGCTACACCTTTCTCTTTTTCTTTGTTTTTTAATCCTGAGTTCACGTCTCCGACCATCTCCCTGTTGGTGCCGTCGACTTCAGTCAATCATGGCGAAAGCTGACCTTATCACCCACTCTCTTGTCAATGCACTCAGATGATGTGTGTTATTCTTCTCAAACTATTTACTATATCACTCTCCACAGAGTGCTACCCTAATGACTGGAAGACGACACATATAATCCCCACAATTAAATCTGGGTCTACTGCGAATGTTGAAAACTACCGACCCATAAACATAACTTCGGTAGTATCTAGGGTTATGGAGAAAGTAGTTAAGGCAGAGCTAGTACAACATCTACTTATTAACAATCTGAAATCGACCTCAAAGCATGGGTTCTTGAGGTCCAGGTCGTGTGATACGTGTCTGTTAGATTATTTCAACGATATCACTCATAAACAAGACAAAGGGCTCCTAGTATCAGTCCTTTTCTTTTATTTTAAAAAGGGTTTTGATAAAGTCCCACACAGAAGGCTTCTCCTTAAACTAAAGTCATTTGGAATCATTAGCCCACTACACTCATGGTTTGCTTCATTCCTAAATGGGCGACAACAAATGGTTAAGTACAACGACCGTCTTTCATCACCAAGACCAACAACCAGTGGGGTTATCCAGGGAAGTGTCTTAGGTCCACTCTTGTTTATGATGTACATAAATGATATATGTAATACCATAAAATTTGGAAGAGCATACTCATATGCTGATGATCTGAAAATAGTATACAGCTATAAGTCTGAACGAAAATATAGCTAAGATTCAGAGTGATCTTGATAACTTAAATACCTGTAGCGAGACATGGCAACTACCGTTTAACCACAACAAATGTGGCATAATGCATTTTAGTAAACGTCACCTTGATACACCACTCTACTTTAAAAATGTAGGGTTCAGACACTTATATCAGCGCGTGACCTGGGTATTAGTTGCTCTACAAGCCTAAAATTCGAAGAACATGCCTCAAATATCATCTCTAAATCCAGACGGCTAATTGGGTTTATAAACAAGAACTTGTTGACAAGTGAGGCTAAGCTTCAAAATCTGTATAAGGCCCTCACTTGAATATTGCTCACTCATCTTTTCAAACATGAATATCATGGACAAAATGCGGGTAGAAAATGTCGAAAGAAGCTTCACCCGGCGACTGCTCGGATTGAGCCATAACCTCGACTACACAGAAAGATGCAAGCATCTTTCCCTAGAACCTCTATGGCGCCGTCGTCTGAAAAACAACCTAATGCTCCTCTATAAACTAATGAATAGTCTTTCGTTCGCAAATTACCGCACAATTATGAACCACGAGACTGCTTACAGACTTGAAATAACGCATATACGCTATTAACGGAAAAACACAAGAAATCATTGCGTTTTAATTTCTTTGTAATACGATACAGTCTATTGTGAAACAGGTTGCCAATTACTATTCGTATCTGTGACATAATCACTAAGTTCAAGAAACTAGTCATGCTGTTGCTAGACTCTAAAGAGATTTATCGACTATTCCCGGAACTCACACCAAGTCCTCAGGCCCTCTATTATGGTCCCCTAAATATTAAGATAAACCTCGGAAACGAATTATAGACGAAGAACATATTTTGTCCTCATTACCACCCATACATGTATCACGAAAGGATATACAAATCCTCCTGCTCCTACTAACAGTAATAGGTTACGACTTTGAGGTGTTACCCGTGACTTTTCTCTAAATTTAAAATCCAATCATTATTTTCATATCTTCAAAACAGTTTTAGTTTTTATTTCTAGTAGATAGACAAATTGAAAATCCTGTAGATGCTGATCATCTACTGTCAGTTACAAGGAACTCAAACTCCGTGTATCGTGTATCTACTATCAATTACAAGGAACTCAAACTCCGTGTATCGTTGTGAGTTCCTTCTTGTTTAAGTGTTAACAGTTTAACAAATTTTTATTTCCTCAATTCATTAACATCCAAACACTTTGCCTGCGTACCAACTTACCACTTTAATCATTAGTTTTTAACATTATTTCAAATCTTATTTCTCCTTCTCCTCCTTCCAGCTCCCTGTCCTTTCTATCTCCAAACTACCTATTAACTGACACATCTTACAAATTATACCATTAGTTTACTTAAAATCAGTATGATTTGCTACGTGGATATATTGTCTGGCAAAGTTTTCTGGATCGCTTTTATTTACAATCAACCATTAAACGAAAGAGAGCCTAACATCACAAAAGGAGGGAGGGTTGTGTATCTGAACAGCATTCATGACGGTGGAGCGATAACCTCAATCTACCCATGTCCATGTGACAGAACATTTTGTTTGCTCACGGATCCTTACGATATGGCAGGATGTAACACATCGGTGATATTGATGTTTCTTTTCCTTGTTAACCTCGTCTACGACTCATGTCCGTAACCTTGCACTGGCTCTAACTTCCTACCAAGAAATCCGTTTGCAAGCAAGTCTGGTTAATTATACTGAAAAAGAGCTCATTCATAACTCTTTGATCCACGGAGTTAAAAAGAAAAAAACAATTAAAATAACACAAAAGCATAAGATAACTATGTCTCATTATTATATTCTGTGAATCAACATTTTTACTAACAGTTTGGTTCTTCTGAATTTCCTTTATTCATACGACTAACTTCCCATTAGTTATCTCACTACTGAATTGTCTTGACTAACCTACATAAGCACAGGTGTACAGTTAGTGTTCTGATATTAAAAATGTTTGGGTAAACATACCTTTGTTTTATCCATAAACGTATGTGCAAAGCCATTGTTCGGCTTTGAACATGAATATTTTCTGTTCTGCTCCTCGTCCCGTTTTCTTTATTCCTCTTTCTTCAGAACCTTATTCCAATCCACATGTATTTGTCTGGATATCTGCAGTAGACTTGGTTACCCTACCCAAGAACATGTGAAATCATTAGCTGATGAATATCAACCAGACCTTTGTACATTTACCGCATCAATTCTTGTTATATGAAAACCTATCTGTACCATGAATCGTTTCTCAGCCCATAAGATGATTGTCGTAACGCAACCTTCGTAACTTGCGCCAATTACTCGCTTTGTACATTCCATCTATAAGAAAACAATGAATCTCGTGAAATGTTTCAGTAACTGTATAACGTTTCAAAAAAAATATGTTGCTAATCTTAACATTTTGATCTTGCCTGTAAATTGGCATGTCTCTTGTAACATGTTTGTTATTTGAGAATAAATTATTATTATTATTATTAGTTTACAAAAAAGGTATTCACGTGAGATACTACAGAAGCAGGACTATGAACAGAATAAAGTCAGCGAAAATATATGATAGAAAATTCATGCGGACATGCCGACAAGTTTTTTTTAAATGGGTTTTTGTTTCGTTATCTCTCCATGAACTCATTGAAAAATGGCACTAATTGCCAGTTGTGACATTGAGGAGTGGTTTGTAGAACCTAGTTTTTTCCAGTTAAATAGATTAAATATGTCAACAAATTGAAGAGGCGCGTACTCTGAAGGTTTTAACTTTTCACATGATTTATCGTTCTCTTTTTCGGAACGTTTTAATCGTGGTAAGCGGTATGTATAAATTAACAGTTTGTACACACTCATCAGTTAATGTTATTTTAGCTTTTTACTGCAGTTTTTGGCTTCATCAGATCGAACAGACGCCGTCCATTTAGTAAATATTCTACTCACAAATAACTCTACAAACATGTCACGTTTATCTAAAAAACACTTAAATTCGCCTGTCGCATACTAAACCTATAAAAGAACCAAATGAGCTATCAAAGTGGAAAAACATGAACTTGTTAAAAACAGTGATCAATCTGTATCGCAATTTGATCTTCCTATTGGCTACCTAGAACTCTACTGTGAACTTGGACACGATCTTCCTCTACCATGTATTCCTCTCTTAGATATAAATACGATTAACCTCAGAGTTATTTGACAATATCCATTACTTCCTGGATCCCATCCCGAACAAATACCTGCAAGCACCTGCTAGAAAGTGTAGCTGATCATAAACTTGACGAGTACGCAGGCGGATAGAGTTAATAGCAACCCACGGATTGTCGATAAGTCTGTCCGCAAGAGGAAATCCACTGATGTGAATCTGGACTATTCTCTCCCGCATATATTCATTTTCTCAGATGAATATACTCAGACTAAACAACCATTAACTGTGACAGCTGTAAATCCAACACCAATACTTTCGCCAATAATTATTCTAAGGACAGTTTAAGTGACTTTAGCGTCAACCAAACCTTTCACGACACTACCGCACAAATATCTGATCAGTGTTTCGGAAAATCTTAGGAAAAATTGAGATGGTAATTGACCATATATTTTCATAGGTAATAAAAAGGCTTCATTTCATGTGAAATGCCTTTGTGTATAATTTTCCCTTACAGTGCAAGTCCAAATTCCGTTAAAAACACTATCTTAACGGAGTTTAAATTGTCCCATTCTTGATAGGCAGCACGTATTTTGCGTGAAGTCACTTAATATGCTTGAAACTATTACGAGTTCACCTTAGTCGATAAACAAGAACGAGACAATGAACCAGTTGTAGAATCCTTTTTGAATGTTTTGTGTTTTGGAAAATCCCTCCATGTTTACATATTTTTGTTATGACATGACGGACTTTTTCTATTGACATTTTTGGTATTTTATTTGATTCCAATTTGAGATTTTATCATTGTATATTGTTATTATTTCTATATTTTGTACTTATATTGAAGTTTTGTGTTTGCTTCTGATTGTATATATGTTGTTTAAATTTGACCTTTAATATGGCTACAGCCATACTTGGATTGATCCGGTTGCAGTTGGACTTAACGCCACTTACTCATCCTTGTTGGATACTCTTCGGAGTGATTGTAACCTGGAAGGAGCATTAATTCCAGGTAATGCTTTGTATTTCCATGTTTTTATTATATAAGACCGCTTTCTCCTAGAATTTTTGTCCTTTTTTGATTTGTTTGGACCTGGGACTGGGAGAAACGAGTACAGGAGTGCACCTATTGCAACCCATTGGAACTGCCACCGTAGAAATCCATTTACACCAGTGACACGGTAGGCTACTCAACTAACTTTGGGAGGGTCACAAAAATTTCACTCTAAAATAACCTAGTAACCAATCACTGTAGAATTCTTTTTGAATGTTTTGTGTTTTGGAAAATCCCTCCATGTTTACATATTTTTGCTATGATATGACGGACTTTTTCTTTTGACATTTTTGGTACTTTATTTGATTCCAATTTGAGATTTTATCATTGTATATTGTTATTCTTTCTATATTTTGTACTTATATTGAAGTTTTTGTGTTTGCTTCTGAACTGTACATATGTTGTTTAAATTTGATATAATATGGCTACCGCCACATTTTTGGACGGACGCAGTGGCTGCTGGACTTAGCGTCACTTATTGGTTATTGTGTCGGATACTCTGCGGAGTAACTTAACCCTGGAAGAAGTACAATTTCCGTAAGGCTTTGTATTTCCATTTTCTAACTAATACAGAGACGTTTTCTCCTAGAATTTTGTCCTTTTTTGAATTGGTTGGGACCCGGGACTAGGAAAAGCGTACAGGAGTGCTTCTATTGGAACCAATTGGGACGGCCACTGTCGAAATAAATTTACAGTCTGGAAATTATTCTATAAAGGATTATACTTTGAAAATATTCATCTGAACGTGTATATTTTGGAACTATTCGGATTATTAAGAATTATAAAGAAACATTTGGAATTTTAATCGTTTATCACACTAGACTTCCTTGGAGGAAGAAGTTGGATTATTTATCGTATTTTTGAACTGAACTGTGGAATTACTATATTTTGTATTGTTACCTTTTTTATTGAACTTCACTTATGATGTCAAACAGAAAAAAATCACACATGAGGAGGGTGGAAGAGCTCGACGGATCACAGGGCTCTAGGCAAGTCGTTAATGATAACTTTTTTATGGGTAACCCACATGTTATGTCTGATATTTATTATTGTAAGTCATCGATAGAGGGTTTAGAACTACCTAAGGTTGAACTCTCATTTTTTGATGGAAGGTCTCGCGACTATTTTAGGTTCATGCGACAAATAGAAACGTTTATAGAACCCCGAATAAAAGACGATCAAGTGCGTTTATTGTATTTAATTCATTATTGTAAGGGAAAAGCAAAAAATGCGATTGAAGGCTGTATTATTATGGATCCACAAGCAGGATATAAGAGAGCTAAGGCCATTTTAAAACAGCTCTTTGGACAGTCGCATGTAATAGCCCGAGAAACCTTAGAGGACTTATTTAGAACTGGGAATGTAGAATTTAATGATCCTGAATTATTGACGAACTTGGCTATTAAAATGCAGAATGCTGCTTTAACTTTAGAACAGCTAAATTGCACAACGGAACTTAATTCCATGGTTACTTTAGAACGAATAGTAAGGCTCTTACCTCGTCGAATGCAAGCCCAGTGGGCAGAGCTAGTAATCAAGTGGGACGAAGAGGAGAGAGAGCCTAATTTCAATGAATTGACGGAATTCATTATGTCTCGTGCTAAGATAGCTAGTAGTAGGTTTGGAAGATTAGCTTATCAGGCTAAAACAGGAAATAATACGGAAGCTACTAGTGGTCTGCGTGCGAGACATGAGGATTTTTCGTTTCTACCTAAAGCACGCTCGGAAGATAAGAGATTTGTCAATTATATCACGAAAGCATACGCTGATGAAGGACGAGTATGTGACCGTAACGATGTAAAGCCTCTTGATGCGTGTCCTAGCAAGAAGCCGGTTGGTGTAACAGATAAGATGGCTTTTCTAAGTATAGAAAAGAAAGAAAAAGGTGAAAAGTGTAGGCATCAAGATGGATCCGAAGTGTGTGATGATAAAAGCCTCTTAGCTGCTCGAAAAGCCTGGAACGGTAATTTGGATTCGAGTAATCAGAGGTTAATGAGTTCAGCAAATATGAATAAGGCCCAGGCAGGATTGTCTGAACGGAATAAAGCTTATTTTCGGAACCCTTCAGTTAGGGTAAATTATATAACTGGACCTAGAGTAGATTCTAGGATAAGTGATGGTGGTACAGTAACGGCTAAGAAGCCTAGGAGACAACATGATGCTACTATTACTAAGAAGCCTAAACCTCATGCTCTTTCGGATGCTACGACTAGCCATGGAAATAGTAGCCATCAGAACCTTAGTAGTGACAGTGATAATAAGGAGATAGAAACTGTCAGAAGTCCACTTATAGGGACTAGTTTATCAACTTCATCGAATGAGCCTCCTAGTGTTTCGACGCCATCGGACCTCATCACGAAGGTTAAGTTGATTGAAGATGCACAAGATTGTGCAACTGTAACTGTTCATATTCCGGTTGACTGTCAGTCGAGTGATGATGAGAAGAAAGTGTTTGATGGTAACGTCCAGTCTACAGTGTTGCGTGATGACGATGCTATTGATAAGCATAAGTCTTGTGTCTCTGAAACGGATGCTAATGCACACCGAATCGACGCGACTTGTCTGACAGAACGGAATCATGATGACGTTGATAATAATCTGGATGTCACTGATGTGACAAATGAGTTACCGACGATGACGAATACTGTTCAAACCTCCTCTGCATCAGGAGATGGAAGGATAAATATTGATCCTACGTCATGCTACTTAAAGTCTTCTGGAGACGATGAAATGTCAAAATTGGAAATCCCACCCTTGCATATTATTTATGGGTCAAAAACTTCTGTTGATAAATTAGCATCACGGACTTCATGGTATATGCTGATCGGAGCAAGTGGTGGTGGATTGGCGACTCGTCCCCATGATAGAGAATGTAGTCTTCGGATAGGATATGACCAGTTTTACGATGTGTTGTTCATGTTCGTGTGGGTTAATTGGGTAAGGTTTATACTACCGTTAGGTCATTCCACGATAGATAGGGGAATCAAGGGCCTGATGGGAAAGTATAGGTACCTAGTTAGCACGATAGGTCATATCCATGTTGGATGGCGTGTAGGCGTACTGCTGTAAGTCCTACACGTTATTCCGGTGTGGATTAGGGGATAACGGGGAACCCTAATTAAAGTGTCATTAACGCTTGCTCTTTTTGCATGGAGGGATTTTGCGGGCCGGTGTAGAATTCTTTTTGAATGTTTTGTTTTTTGGAAAATCCCTCCATGTTTACATATTTTTGTTATGACATGACGGACTTTTTCTTTTGACATTTTTGGTACTTTATTTGATTCCAATTTGAGATTTTATCATTGTATATTGTTATTCTTTCTATATTTTGTACTTATATTGAAGTTTTTGTGTTTGCTTCTGAACTGTACATATATTGTTTAAATCTGATATAATATGGCTACCGCCACATTTTTGGACGGACGCAGTGGCTGCTGGACTTAGCGTCACTTATAGGTTATTGTGTCGGATACTCTGCGGAGTAACTCAACCCTGGAAGAAGTACAATTTCCAGACGTTTTCTCCTAGAATTTTGTCCTTTTTTGAGTTGGTTGGGACCCGGAACTAGGAAAAGCGTACAGGAGTGTTTCTATTGGAAACAATTGGGACGGCCACTGTCGAAATAAATTTACAATCACAGCGAAGGATTATCCTTGTGGCAAATGTGATCTTAGGGTCAACTGATCAGCACATGAGTAAGATCCAAAATTAAGACCTTTATCAGGCGAGTTCAGGGATCTAGCCTCCCCAACAGGTTCCTCTTCAGTTTAGTAGTATTATGGAAGTTATTCACTTCAACAATAGCCAGTCACAACTTAAACACATACTGCTATTTAGGAAGATTGGAATTATCCGTGACAGAATTACGATACAATCTCGAATCCCCAAAAGATTAACGGCTAAGCGGACCAATTCGTGCACACCTAACAGTTATAATCATTGCATTAACTCTACAATTCCTTCCTCTACTCCATCCAAAACTGAGAACAAATCCAATGAGAATAATAGTCTAAAGATCTGTTACATAAATAAAAGAGCTGCAGCGTGTCCTGAGTTCAAATACTCAACTGTCTCTGTAATACATCCTAAAGATAACAGGAAAGACCTTTTGGTTCTGCTTAACATGAACTCTTACAAGAAACGTGCTACACTCTCTAACTGTCAGCTCACAGTACTCAACCAACCTAGTAGGCAACAAAGCCTGACCACTACTACACCGCAGAATATTACTAAGCTTTTAAGAGAAAACCCCACAACACCTTAGAGTCAGGACACACACCACAAATACCTCCCTCAACTCTTACATTGGGTACCTACCCATTTCTAACCCAATTCCTACTATCCCCTTAATTGCCAAGAGTTGATCAGAAAACCCGTAAGGCTAGGCTGCTTGGCCATATGCCTATTAATTCTAGACACCCCCGTAACCGAAATACCTCCTACAACTCTTGATACCTGCTCCAAATCACGCAGTTTACTACATACTGTGATGTAATGGATGATAATCAGTCTTTGCCACAGTCAGCCTCTTCTAATCGTAATGCTTTTATACCTGATCCTTCCGATGGACGAACTTATACATCTTTCACCGACTTTGCCTACCTCACTCCACCTAATCCAACGTATATTCGAAACGACCCATCCTTATCTTCTCTAGCGACTTCCTCATCTGTTCTTCGGGGAGCATTGGTTGACTATGAAACACGACGTCTACCATATTGTACCTCCCATGCTTCTCTCAGAACATCAGTCTCTGATTACCTTTCTCCCACTAACAATATTGCATCCAAATCAACCGAACATAGCTATCAAGCCTGTATTCTTATTTTCTCCACTTTCGCACATCACACAGCAATCAACCAAGCTGATACTCATCGTGCTTCTGTGAAAGATAATTACCCACCCTATGTAGCACTAATGCTAATTAATTCCCCATATGTAATCAATAAGATGACTCACCTACGCACCTTGGTAATTTTAAACAAACTTTATTAATAATAATAAGCTTGTGGTGACCAAGTTCTACGTGTTCTTAATTAGCTCGTTCAGAGAGTCTTTACTAATTGGCGTCTAACGGTTATAAATCAGAAGGTAAACTCGAAGTGTTGAATACGTTTATTTTGGCACACCACAAAAAGGGATGGCAGACACACTGGCGAGTGGATGTGTGAATGGGCGAATGAATTAACAAGATAAAAATGTTCGTATATATACAAAGGAAGATGTCTGAGTCATCGTGATATTTAAGAGATTAATATTAAAGCGAATAGGATGAATATGTGCGTAAGTGTAAACAATGTTCAGTCATACCAATTCATACAAACCACACAATAATAAAAGCCAATGGTACATATGAGTTACTGTTATACAAATGACCTGGTTAAACAAATTAACCGAAAAGCTTGACCTAATAAAATGTAAGCGAATTCAAATATATGTGAGGTCACTACAAGCTATTCTCAAATAGTAAACATGTTACAGGAGGCATGCCAATTTACAGGCAAGATCAAAATGTTAAGATTGGCAACACATTTATGATAAAACGATGTGGAGTTACAGAAATATTTCACAAGATACATTGGCTACATATAGGTGGCTAAAAGTTTCCACATAATATTAAAGATAATTTTTCAGACCCTGCAATGTACAAGTCAAATAATTGGCGTCAGTTAAAAAGATCGCTTTGCGACGAGTTTCTTAATGACTACGAAACAATGCAAGGTAAATCCAGGTCTGCATAACAAAAGAACTGATGCGGCAAATGTGCAAAGATCTTGCCGAGATTCGTCAGATACTTTGTTTACAGGATCTTGGGTAAAGTAACCAAGTCTTTGGCAAATATCCAGACCAATATTTAAGGATTAGAATGAGGTTCTGAAAAAGAGAAGTCAAAAGAAAAGGACGAGTAAAAGAACAGAGCTGAACAACAGATAATTTTTTGGATAAAACAAAGGTATGTTTACCCAAACATTTTTAATATCAGAACACTTTACACCTGTGCTTATGTAGGTTAGTCAAGACAATTCAGTAGTGAGATAACTAATGGGAAGTTAGTCGTATGAATAAAGGAAATTCAGAAGAACCAAACTGTTAGTAAAAATGTTGATTCACAGAATAAAATAATGAGACATACTTATCTTATGCTTTTGTGTTATTTTAATTGTTTTTTTCTTTTTAACTCCGTGGATCAAAGAGTTATGAATGAGCTCTTTTTCAGTATAATTAACCAGACTTGCTTGCAAACGGATTTCTTGGTAGGAAGTTAGAGCCAGTGCAAGGTTACGGACATGAGTCGTAGACGAGGTTAACAAGGAAAAGAAACATCAATATCACCGATGTGTTACATCCTGCCATATCGTAAGGATCCGTGAGCAAACAAAATGTTCTGTCACATGGACATGGGTAGATTGAGGTTATCGCTCCACCGTCATGAATGCTGTTCAGATACACAACCCTCCCTCCTTTTGTGATGTTAGGCTTTCTTATGTTTAATGGTAGATATGAAACCATTTTTTAGTCTACGCTCTAATTTTTATGCACATTGTCGACATACACTTTCTCTATTAGCTCCACGTCACAAACGAATCCGACAGCATAGCCTACTGTATGTTGGACAAAATAACTCGCTCGCATACTGCTTCCATATTTTTGGCTTCGCATACATTTAAATTGCACCGAGCTTGGTGCTGCATTTTATTTATTTGTTTTTTTGTCCCTCGAAGTAGCCCTGAATTCTTCTAGTTGAATACAAAGCCCTTAAGCTTTTCTTGAAATTGATAGGTTACTCGCTGTTACGTCCAGTTTTCTGCTCGTCGATCTTACGAAGCACTGTTGTCGTCTATTGGTAATTCAAGGTCCCAAATTTCTATACCAAGAACGAAACTCCAAAGTAGATACCAAAGTTTATTCCAAATCACAAATTCCACCAAAATAATTTATTACAAATAGACGACCAATGTCGTTCTTCTAATTTATTATCTCTTGGAGCAAAAAACTGGAACAAACAACAAAGAGAAACGGGAGTCCAATATGTCCGCAAATAATAATTCAAACAAGTTCATAAGTTAAGTAAAACAAATGTACCCAAAAACAGTGAAATTAATGATATTTATACATGAAGGTTTTGATCAGCAAAATGTCTTCGTTTCTCCCGTAACACTCGCTGGGTCGGTCGATAGTGTTCAACTGTAAACTGGCTGATTAGAAAGCTTCCTACTTTCTTGGACGAAGCTTTATCAACACTCGTAATCTTGTGAGTCTCTTATTGCCTATTACCAGTCTTACTGTTCCAATATGCACATTGGGTTTCAATTAACGAGAATTCAGCTTCTTACTTCAACTTCTCTTCTATCCACTCAACACTCCGCAACCTTTTTTTCTTGCTTGCTGCACTCCTTAATTTGTAGACTTTATTACTGCAATTTACTTGAATTTTAGCGGTCAGTATGAATCTTATCCTGACTTACCAGTGCATTTTCTACTTAACCATGAAAGTTTGTGCAGTTATCTGGTCATATATAAACAATTGCCTCGTTCTTCAGAACCCTATTAGCAGTGGTACATCCATTTTGACTCCGGGTAAAATGCATTTTCTGCATGCGCACGTCTTGGTCACAGCTTATTTCAAGCGCTTTCTGACCGACACCTCCCAACAAATTCACTTCTGAATTATGCAAAACACTCAAGAAACCTACTGTGTACCGTGATTATTCGCACTCACTTCGTGAAAATGTGGCTGTATTAAACAGTTCGTTTCGGTAAAAATGTGTGTATGTGCTATCAGAAACAAACTCTTATGTCTGATTTACTTTTACAGTAAGTTTTGTAGCAGTTGTGACAATCTGATCTAGCATGAAAACTGGCTTGCTTCTTGCAACTTGCTGTTATTTGAGAACAAATTTATCTACGCATTGGAATCATCGAACGATCATTGTTAGACCACCATTAGAAACATGGAAGCACTGGACAGCCATCTCATCCCGTAATGGTACTCATTGGCAGTGAGCATCCACGACATCTGTACCTCAGGACTGGAACTCAGGACCTCCGGTCTTGCACACGGGCTCATAACTTCCAGATCACTTACCTGGCGCCCAACGGTACTAAAGTCTATCTCTGATCAATCGAGAGATTTTGCGCGCCCTCACCCGTTTTTCTTCGGCAGCTACTGTCTACGCCCAAAATGGCTGAACTCCACTGGTAACGTCTTTTCCCTAGAACTCCGAGAATTTCCTCACGAAGCTAGTCACTAGTGGGCACGTTTTACCATTGGTCCTGGGTTCGAATCCTGAGAGGTGCAAAAGTCATGGATGCGCACTACCTACTGGTCCGAAACCAAGATGAAATGGCTATCCAGTGCTTCCAGGTTTCCAATAGTGGTCTGAAAATGATTGGTCGATGATTTCAATAAGTAAGAATACTTATCTTTATAACTACTATCAAAAATAAATATGTTACTTTTTTAACGTCATAAGTGTATAAAGGATAGCTACCGGGCAGAATCCCCATGTGATATTCATGATTCAGAAATGATTCACTAGGCCGTGTGTGGGAAGGACAACCAGGAGGGTATTATCTCAATGAAACAGTTTTTTGAGTTCAAATTTGTTAAAAAGTCACCGTTGAAGGGTGCTCGGTACCAACTGTGATCTTGTAGAACTCATACGGAGGGTGTATTTTGCGTAAAAGAAGCAGCTTATGGTAATGTGTGGTTTCGAAACAAGAATAGGTAGCAGAAGGATATTAACAGGCATACAAGTACGGCTATCTAACACTTTTAGGACTGTCAAGTGATAAATGTTTTGTTGAAAATTAATTGTCAAACAGATCTGGTTAAAAACGAAGCGCTGAATGGAACTGATACAATGTTGTAGTTGGTAGCTTTTCTTGTGGACAGCTTCTGAGCGTTTCAGATATTCCATCCAATTTCTTCTCAGTAGCATTAAGTTTTGTTGAACAGTGATATGGGTAAATTTGATGGCTCAGTGTGTGTGGCACTGTCAGTAGTTGTGCAGATCATCTGAGGATACTTAAGGAATATTCTAAGGACATTTCTCTAATAGTTGTGAGATAGGAAACGGAGCTTATGAAATGAAGAGAAAAGCATGCATTGTTTGAACTGGAAAAACCGAGAAATCCTATTACAAGCTGGTCTGGACATATATACTAAAAAAGAGCTCATTCATAACTTCTTGAGCCTCAGAGTCAAAAATAAAAAGAATAAATAAAACCAAAAAATTATATCACTGATCCTCTTTATTATATTTTGTAAATCAACTTTATTACTAACAACTTGGTTCTTCTGAATTTCCTTTATTCATACGACTAACTTCCCATTAGTTATCTCACTACTGAATTGTCTTGACTAACCTACATAAGCACAGGTGTAAAGTGTTCTGATATTAAAAATGTTTGCGTAAACATACCTTTGTTTTATCCATAAACGTATGTGCAAAGCCATTGTTCGGCTTTGAACATGAATATTTTCTGTTCTGCTCCTCGTCCCGTTTTCTTTATTCCTCTTTCTTCAGAACCTTATTCCAATCCACATGTATTTGTCTGGATATCTGCAGTAGACTTGGTTACCCTACCCAAGAACATGTGAAATCATTAGCTGATGAATATCAACCAGACCTTTGTACATTTACCGCATCAATTCTTGTTATATGAAAACCTATCTGTACCATGAATCGTTTCTCAGCCCATAAGATGATTGTCGTAACGCAACCTTCGTAACTTGCGCCAATTACTCGCTTTGTACATTCCATCTTTAAGAAAACAATGAATCTCGTGAAATGTTTCAGTAACTGTATAACGTTTCAGAAAAAAATATGTTGCTAATCTTAACATTTTGATCTTGCCTGTAAATTGGCATGTCTCTTGTAACATGTTTGTTATTTGAGAATAAATTATTATCATTATTATTAGTTTACAAAAAAGGTATTCACGTGAGATACTACAGAAGCAGGACTATGAACAGAATAAAGTCAGCGAAAATATATGATAGAAAATTCATGCGGACATGCCGACAAGTTTTTTTTAAATGGGTTTTTGTTTCGTTATCTCTCCATGAACTCATTGAAAAATGGCACTAATTGCCAGTTGTGACATTGAGGAGTGGTTTGTAGAACCTAGTTTTTTCCAGTTAAATAGATTAAATATGTCAACAAATTGAAGAGGCGCGTACTCTGAAGGTTTTAACTTTTCACATGATTTATCGTTCTCTTTTTCGGAACGTTTTAATCGTGGTAAGCGGTATGTATAAATTAACAGTTTGTACACACTCATCAGTTAATGTTATTTTAGCTTTTTACTGCAGTTTTTGGCTTCATCAGATCGAACAGACGCCGTCCATTTAGTAAATATTCTACTCACAAATAACTCTACAAACATGTCACGTTTATCTAAAAAACACTTAAATTCGCCTGTCGCATACTAAACCTATAAAAGAACCAAATGAGCTATCAAAGTGGAAAAACATGAACTTGTTAAAAACAGTGATCAATCTGTATCGCAATTTGATCTTCCTATTGGCTACCTAGAACTCTACTGTGAACTTGGACACGATCTTCCTCTACCATGTATTCCTCTCTTAGATATAAATACGATTAACCTCAGAGTTATTTGACAATATCCATTACTTCCTGGATCCCATCCCGAACAAATACCTGCAAGCACCTGCTAGAAAGTGTAGCTGATCATACACTTGACGAGTACGCAGGCGGATAGAGTTGGGAATAATTAATCTCTTAAAGAAACATCGCACATACTCGATTTTCTGTATATCTTAGGAGTTCATGTAAATGAATATTACTAAGCAGTGTTCCGGTAATGGTCAGACACATACTGTGTTTTCAGAAGGACGAAATTCGATTGCGCGACTTGCGAGTAATCCCAGGTGTCTTTATGTCACTTGATTTACTAAACACTTCAATGAAGTCAAAGTATAAAATAGCAACCAATTTTCCTTCATCCCTATGGTTTATTATATAATCGAAGTATTCTAGATTACTGGTTACCCACGTTCTAGATGCGAACCCCATGCTTGTTTTTCAGTGCCAGGGTAAAACACCTGACTCAAACGACAAATTAATTATTTAAGTAAGTAGACCTTGGATCTCTAAACCACAGTGTTTGACTGAATTAGTCAGTATTTCATCTTACTGACTTCTAATAGGTTCACATGATTAAGTTGCATCTCTCACGATGCTCGGTGTGAATCCTATGTGAATTGGTAAACCCTAGTTCAACTTCTTATCCCTTTGTTCACTAACAGCTACCATTTCGATAATGGGAGACTGGTCGCTGAGAATAACAGAAATGCGCAATGAGAAAAAATCTTGGTCGCAACTTCAATTTAGATTTAAATTTGGCAGGAATGTATGCACAATAATGGCTCTATGGTTATTTAATACGATTGGGACGATCGTCCTCAAGAAAGTTTTTAGATTACAACGAAGAAAATTCGGGAAAGTATCAGTCAAAAAAGCTTCTACCAACAGAGGTATCGAAGCAGAAATTAAGAGTCAGGATAGTCAGTGTTTGTTAATTTCATAGTGTGTACATTTTTTCGAGCCCACATGATTTTTCATAGCTATCTGGCGAACTAAATAACCGTTACTGTTTGATAACAATCTCGATTGTTTTCGTTTGACTGCGGGTCTGTGCATAGTACGCTGATCACATCTCTGGCTTATTTTATCTGACTGCAAGTACTTAGTCATGCTTCATCGCATATCGTTGAGTCGCTAGCCTATTCCATTTCCCTTCGCATTGCTTGTCCACCTATCGTTCTCATATCTGCCGGCCAACGAGTGCCTGAAATAAACTTACCCAGTTGAATCTGTATTTGGCTCCTCATTTACGCCGTCACCTAAACGGGGCTCCCTTTAGTATGATATACGAAAATTCAACGGGAGATTTGTTTCATATCATATTTAAATGCTCAAAAATATTGAAGTCACATCACGAGCCACTTAAGGGGTGAGCCCTAATTCGAGTTCAACGCAGCCATAAAAAGTTTCTGATAGAGTCTATAAGAACTTTTGTTCCAGTAGAAGCTCACGTGCATTTAGGCGCAAAAATTTGACGGACTGAGTCTTTGCAATTACAGCCTGGATATTCAGGAATAACGAATTCGTCGTTTGTAGGGGCATCGAGTAAGAAGTTTAAGTCTAAAAGGCTAGTTTTTCTAGTGGAGGTTTTGAATATATGGGTCTATCAGTTTGTTTCTAGTATTTTAAAGAATGTTTTCAAATGGAAAGGACCTATTATTGTGTTTCACTTGACATAAGGCATGTTGAAATCGTCTCTTATTAACTTGTCGATAGGTAATAATGATAGGGATGCGTATATTTTAGTTAACTGCTTATCTACTGCATGAGCAGCACTAAGTGGTCTATAGATGCAACGGGTTATGAGATCGTGATTGTCTCAGTTATTTATAGTGATGAATAAATCATCACTTAACAGTTCACAACTATCTGGGAAGATGATGGTTGACAGTATGTCAGATCGCACATATAGTGCTAAACCACTACCTTGACCTGAATTTCTACTTTTATGACACACAAATTTTTGAATCAGAAATATCAGGTGTGCACCAGGTTTCAGTAATAAAAATAAATCATGGACTCACCAAGTTAGCCAGAGACCTAGGATAGCTCATCTTTTGCAGACAATGCCGGAATTAAAAAAATAACAGGGAGCTGTGAACTGATAATTAAACTGCAAAAGATACCAGCTAATTTAATTATTGCAGAGTTATTTCGTTTAGAGTTACGGGAATTAAGGTTTGTATTTCGTTTATCATAACTGGTCAGTGATATTCAACGAAGAGATGCTGTAGACGTTAGAATAACGATAATTCATTTAGCAAAACCACAAGAATAGGTGAGTTGGTACGGGTCATGTCGATGAACTACATATCTAAAGGCCGGTCAGAGGGACCATTCATGAAGCTTTTACGAGTAAATGGGATTGTTAGTTGCGAAGCTTGGTTTTGGGACATCACCACACAGTATATAAAATACAATTTAACTAGGCGGAAGTCTCGCTCTGAGCATTGGAGGACAACAACATATCGTTATTGATAAAGTGACAATTAAACAACAACAAAGTATTTGTTTCCAGGGAGGGAGCCGAGAGTTATGGAAGATATTTTGACAAAGATGATGTATAGAAAGATTAGGTGGTTTCCGAAGTAGGCCGGTGTTTTGGATTTTTTGTGCATTATTATGCATCTTAACCTTATTGTGGCAAGTAAGAGGTTGGAGATGGAGAAATGTTTGTGGTCATTGTTAGGGGAGGTATTTGTGTATTTTTTTCTGAGTTTTAGATTTCTGGGGTTTACTATGAAGAACTTACTAACGTGTTAGGTAGCAGCAGAAGTAGTTGTGGTGGCTAGGCGTTTCTTTACACTAGTCAAGTTGAAACGAACAGTCTGCTCTGTGCTGTGGGATCGACTATTGTTGTGAGTGGATGCAGGTTGTGGGTTTAATGTGCTGAGATGTTTGTAGCTTATTTCGGGGGATTCAGCGAGTGAATAGCCATCGGGCGTAGCAGAAATTTTAGTAGAATTTCTATTGAGCTGAAATGCCAGGTTTTATCGGCACCGCTAGGGAAATGTTGGGGTATTACTGAAGTGTAACTGATTTGAAAGTTGGGAGTAGTTGGGCGTTTCGGCTCAGGACGAATGTTTGCAACCCTTTTTGTTTACATTCCCGATCTTTGAGATAATATTCTAATTCGTTCTGCTTTATATTTTAGAAGGGGTAAGAAACGGAACTGTAGAGTTCGGTTTGCACAGTTAGGTATGTTATACACAATGGTACTTCGCATATCCTGAAGTCTTTTAATCATTTCCGAGGATATATAGTCAGTTACTTTTCAATTTTTTCACAATGTCTTGCTCTATCCACCACTTCCATTAGTTATTAGTGATACTATCATAATCTTTTACCACCATTTGTCTGAGGTGAGTAGCACAACACAGTGGTAATGTGGTGCGTGGGCGTGGCTGAGCTCCTTTTACTGGATTGTGTCCACTAATATCAAAGAAGTCAGTGTCAGTATTGAGGACTAACAGAATTATTTATTTCAGGCGTTTGTTTACCGCTACATGTCCTTTTATTTGGCTCTCTGTTGACTTTCTTGTTAAAACGTCTGATATGTCATGAAACGATTCGCATTAGTGTCCATGTTCATTTCTGTCCTAATTCTGAAATATTCCAAAGTGAAACCATACAATCAACTGGCCTGTGGCATGATAACAGCTGGAACAAATGTATTCACTCTAATTCTCTATATTTCCTACTTCAAATAACAGGCAGGTTCATTAAGTTAATACTGTATTCAATGCCACTCAAATTGTGTGGTATTACAGGAGTAAAATTGTACTTTAACCTTAAGAAGCGAGTTTAAACAGATGTCGGCTGCGGAACAGTCATTTACGGACGAGCCAATCACATTTGAGTTAGCAGGTCTTAGGTTTTGGCGCGAAGTCTAACAATCTGATTTTAATGCGTTCATAACCATTACGCTGCCGACTCCTAGTTTTGACCATCACTTTGTCTTAGCCTCATGTTTGTATTATTTATGATTTTTTTCTATTGTTTTCTCAATTAAAATTAAGGGCATTCTATGTGCTTACCGAATCGTCAGCCCACCTTTGTTCTTTTCTCTACTAGATAATCTCAACTACTGCTTCTCACTCCACCAACATACATTTTACCTCCGAGCAAAATGCAAACGTGCCAAATGCGGAATTTACAATATCGTAAAATAACGGCATGGTAGAAAAGTAATTTTAGGGGTGCCCGCGCACTGTTAAGTGTTGTCGTGTATCTTGAAGTCGACGTATCTCAGTTTTCGACTAAGTTCTTGCTATTTTGCTAATATTTGTGCGTTGTAAACACCTTTGGCTAACACTTCATAGCATATAATTGTAGGTTATCTGAGAATCAATGCTTGCTTTGTGAGATTACCAAACCAACTGTTATCTAGGTTACGCGATGTGTATGTCGAGCCTACTGACTTATCTTGAAAGCACTTAAGAAAAGAATTATAACCACTCATCCCTTGTGTATTGTATGATTAAATAGGCTAGAAGCGTATGAAAACCTGGGGGTACAGATCATAATCTGTTTTAGGTCTCTATTTATTGCAGCCCGTACTATGTTAATGAACTTTACCAAGATGGTCAAAACTGTGAGAAGCAACTCACCAGCGTTCACTAAAAGTCTTTTCATGAGTTATAGGCATAAAACGATGTGTCAGTATTGGTGTTCTCTGATATTCAAATGGCTAGTGGAATAAGTTTTTAGATCCCTGTTGTTTTCTGCATATATAGTTAACTTTTTATCACTTACAAATCTTTCAATGATGATAGAGCTGTGGCTGATGTCTATCTAAATAGCTAAGTTTCTTCGTAGTAAACTAATCCGTGTTGTTAATCGGTTCGGAACTTGTCAACCATCTTCAAGTTTTTACTCAAGGTTCTCTCATGCATTTAAAAACTATTTATATTGTATTCAAGGTATATAGTAATATCAAATACTTACTTGGATTTTCGTTTCGTTAGTATAGCAGTCACTGAAATAACTCGCAAATCTATAAAATTAATTGTGACGTTTTAATTACCGAAAATTCATTTTACTATCCATTCATCATTTACAGCTCTTGTGTTTATGACGAATCCAAACCCTGTTTTCCAACTCTTCCTGTTTGTCTGCACCTTATTTGTCGCATCACCATCATCATCCATACCATGGCCACCGAAAGAAAACTATTTTGATCAGACTTTGGACCACTTTAATTTTCAAGCAAGAAATCTGACTTTCAAACAACGTTATCTTTATGAAGGTACACTATTCATATATTTTGGTTGATTCTTCCTAACAAAAGATAAATGGTTCAAACCGAATGGACCCATCTTCTTTTATTGTGGAAATGAAGGAGGAATCGAAGGGTTCTGGAACAATACAGGATTAATATTCGAGTTAGCACCTAGTTTTAATGCTTTCATACTGTTTGCTGAACATGTACGTACTAAATACATTCACGAACTAAGTATTTTTATAAGCGCTACTATGGTCAAAGTCTTCCATTTGATAGAAGCTTCCAGCAGCCATATATCCAGTACCTTTCTATTGACCAAGCGTTAGCAGATTATGCCTATTTAATCGAAGGTGTCAAAAGAAAATTCAATATGACCAGATCCCTCGTTGTTGCATTCGGTGGAAGGTAAACTTGGTATTTCCTGTTTAATTTAAGACAGCTATGGAGGTATGCTTGCAGCATATATGAGGGCCAAATATCCCCACATAGTTAAAGGTGCTTTAGCTTCGAGCGCACCAGTAAGATGGGTCGCAGGTGAAGGAAATTTTCATGATTTTTTTGAAAGTGTCACGAAGGTGAGTATTCTTGTCGATAATTTTTTTTAATAATTAGGACTATCATGATGCAAATCCACAATGTTCAGAGAAGATTAAAAATGCCTTTGATTTAGCTGTTCAGTTGTCTCAGAAACCTGATATCGGTAAGTGGTATAAGGTTTAATAATTACCAGTTTATCATCATTAGTTTACACAAATAATGGTCAACTAAATGTGTTCAAGTTGAGTTATTCTTCCTCGTAACACCACCGATAATGATCATTTACTTGACGTTATAGTGTTTAGCAAGTAAAATATCAGTGTGAAGTTCTAATCTACAGTCAGTCAGATGCAACGTAGAACTTTGTACATAAGTACATCAGTTCATGTTGCCATACCACATCAGCACAGAGCAGTAATCGTCAATTCAAATCCAATAGTAGAAGAGGTAGTAAGGGAATTAGAAGTAATCGGAGAGGTTAGGATTAGAAGATACTATTCAAGAAGTATGATTCAGTGAGAAAAGTTTAGAGAGTCGAAACTAGAGGTGTTGAAGAATCCAGAAGATTAGGATTTGAGAGAACACAGAGAATAAATGCACCGGCGCCATTGCGAACGATTTTGAGCCATGTCATTCAAGGGATCTAATCTACAACTGTTTTTGATTTCTTAATTCACTTGTTGTTACAGTAATTTGCTTTGATTTATATTTGATTTGTAACAATGCTGACATTACATTTAGTGTTGGATTGTGAACATCTCTACTTAAGTCATAGTGCATAAGTATGGATTAAAATAAGTAAGGTGATAATCCCTGTTGTTTTCTCTGTTCAGGTCATGGACATGCTTTTAGAGATAACATTATCTTCCTCCCACTTTTCAGAGGTGGATCTTCCACCAGGAGACACGCTTGTCGACCGCCTTACTTATCTTGGTAGTCTGATCAGTTCTAATGACCTGGTGTGTGACAAAATCTCAGCGCAGATACTGAAGGCTCGATTGGCTTTCGCCAACCTGTGTCACTTAATCTGTGGGCCACGTATCCGTTCGCTAACCAAAGGAGGAGTGTACTGCGCAGTAGTTCGCTCCGTCCTACTTTATAGCTGTGAAACATGGCCACTAAGAATCGATTACATTCGTAGGTTACCGGTATTCGATCATAGTTGTCTTCAAAGCACTGCTCGTATGTCTTTAAACCTTTGAGTGAACAATGCTGGTGTTTGAAAACGGCTACCAGATAAGGATGGCAGATCGTTTGAAGAAGTGGTGAATGTTCTTTAGTTCAGGTGGTTGGAACGTGTTCGTGAGCACCGACTGCCTACACGAACTATGTTTTGTTGGCTGAAAAAAGTTAGAGGGGGCCAATCCAGAACATGACACAGATCCATGTAGTCACTGACAGGCGAACTGATCTATGTCGGTAGGTGTAGACAATGGTAACCGATGGTTAACGACCTTGAATGACATGGCTCAAGATCGTTTGCAGTGGCGCAGGTGCATCCACTCTTTGTGTTCTCTCAAATTATAATCATCTGGATTCTTCATCACCTCTATCCTTCGCTTTCTAAATTTATCTCACTGAATTATACTTCTCAAATCATATCTTCGAACCCTAATCTTCTCCATTACTGCTAATAATTCTACTATTGCTACCACTCTGTGATTTGAACTGACAGTTGCGTCTCTGTACTAATGCGGTACGGCAACCTTAACTGATGTACGTAGGTACGAATTTCTACGTTGTAATTGACTGACTCTGTAAACTTTCTGGTTGCGGTCGACGAGACAATCGTAACCTGTGGTTAGAGATTTTAAATCAATCTAATCAATTAATAGCAACGTAGAACTTCGTACGTAGGTACGTACATCAGTTTATGTTGCCCTATCACATTAGCACAGAGGTGTAATTGTCAATTCAAATGCCTTAGTAGTAGGAGTAGTAGAAGTATGAAGTCTCATCAGAAAGATTAGGGTTTGAAGATATAATTCAAGAAGTAGAATCTAGCGAAATAAACTCAAAAAGAGAAAGATAAAGTGATGAGGAATACAGAAGGTTAGGATTTGAGAGAATACAATGAATGAATGCACCTGCGCCATCGAAAACGATTCTGAGCCATGTCATTCAAGGTCTCTAACCATCGATTACTATCATCTCGCGGACCTCAACGAGGTAGTCGACACCTGCCGACATGACTCAGTCCACTTGTCTGTGACTTCATGGATTTCTGCCATGTTTTGGTTCGGCCACCCCTAGCTTTCTACCAACCTATTCCAACACCGCAAAACATAACTCGACGAAGCAGTCGGTGGTTGGGCGTTCGTAACACATGTCGCATGCACTTCAACTGATGAACATTCACAACTTCATCTATTGATCTACCATCCTTACCTAGTACCCGTTTCCTAATAACAGTATTGCTCACTGTGTTGTCCCAGGATATACGAGCAATGCTTCGAAGACACTTATGATCGAAAACAAGTGACCTACGAATATCTCCTACTCTCACTGGCCATGTTTCACAGCCGTAAAGTAGGACGGAGTGAACTACTGCTCAGTACACCCGTCCTTTAGTCAGCAACCGGATATCTCGCCTACGCCATAAGTGACGTGGGTTGGCAAAAGCCAATCGAGCCTTCTGAATCCGAGCTGAGATTTCGTCAGTCACTAGGCCATCTGTATTGACGAGACTCCCCAGATAAGTGAAGCGGTCAACACGCCTAACTACTTCACCCCATCTTGAAGCAACATTTTTCATTTTGAGGGGGAAAACCGCATCCCGAAAATGCTTGCTTAGGGTAACCAGAAGACTGCATCTTGTCAGCGTCTTCACCAAATAGAACTATGTCATCTGCATATTCTAAGTCAGCAAGCGATTTTCCTGGTAGAAGGTCCACTCCTAACAATTCAGATGAGGATAAGGTTATATCTAGGAGCATGTCTATGATAAAATTAAACAAGAATGGAGAGAGTGGACATCCCTGACGGACACCACTTGAAGTAAAGAATTCCGCTGACAGTTTGCCATAAGCTTTCACTCGACCAGTGGTGTTCGTGTAGAGAGCTTTTATAAAGTTAATGTATTTCATTGGTACACTTTTTAATGACAAACACTGCCACAGAACCTCACGATCCACAGAGTCAAATGCCGCCTTAAGTCCAAGAAGACAACTGTTGTTGGACGCTTATATGTGTGTCTGTGTTCCAGGACCTGTCGTAGTGTAAAAATGTGGTCTATACAGCCACGTCCATGTCGTAAACCCGCCTGGGTTTTTCTCTAGTCTGCTCTTCACGAGCTCTAGTTAGGCGTCTAAGAATTATCGAGGCTTACAATTTAGACACCAAATTAGTTAAACTTATTCCCCTGTGATTTTCACAAGAAGACTTTTGTCCTTTCTTATGAATTGGGACAATCAGTGATTGAGACCATTTGGATGGGATTACGTCCAGTTCCCAGATTCTACATAAGATCTTAGTCAATCTGGCTGCTAAAACTGGACCACCATCCTTAAATATCTCAGGTGTAAGTCTATCGGGACCAACTGTTCTCACTCACTTCAGATTTCCTATCGCTTTCTCAACTTTATAAGGAGTCGGACAACTTACATCGCTTTGCCATTCAGGATGACTGGAGATCGTGGGTAACCGAAGAGTGGCTCGAGGCCAGTTGAACTGATTCATAAAGTGTTCTGCCCATCAATCCAATCTCCTGGATTGAGAATAAATAATAAGACCATCTTTTTCCGAAATAGTCTTACTGACCTTCGGGTTCCTGATACCGGTTTCCTTGATGAGTCTGAATAGTTGCCTACTGTTGCCTATCGCTGCTGCCTTTTCCATCTCTCTCAATTTCACTACCCGCCACTGTTTGCGATCATTGCGTGGGCTTTTTATCAGCCTGCGCTTAAGTTAACTTCGCTCTTCGTATTGTTTGGAGCTAGATGGGATGAGTTTACGAGCGTCTGTCAGTTCGGTGGATGCTACTGAGATTCACGGCTTCTTCCAGCCTTATGGTTTACCTTACTAGAAGATATCACTGCTGTTTCCACAGCATTTTTGATATCATTCCAACCTGCTTCCGGATTGGAATCGCTTACATGGTTGCCTAACTCACTTTCTAGTTGCTCCTGAAATATATTCTTAGCTTTATTATAATTAAGTAAAACCCTAAGAGGCTTCCTTACGGTGTTTTTCCTACGTCCAGTAAGCATCAAACAAATACGCGCTCGCGCTAAAGCATCGTCTGAGTCTAAACAAGTGCTCCAGAACGATCGACGGTCCTCTGTCGGACCTCTCTGTCGGTGGCTGATGGCAAGTTGATCTAGTTTGGTCCATCGTTGGGTCGGCTTTGCAGGTAGCCAGCTCAATAGATGCTTTTCCTTATGCTTAAATTTAGTGTTTGCTAGAGGGATAGGCGGTTGTCTGATCATAGCTGCAGCAGATGGTCGCCAATATCTGTTCTCTGAGCCGCGACACCATAAGATCCCATCAGGTGTCTTTCCTTTACACTCAGTCTACCTACTTGAGCATTAAAGTCACCAGCGATTATTACTGTATCAGAGTGCCTAGCTTTTGCAGGAGTTTCGAAAGCTTTCTATAACACTCATCTTTCACCTCGTCTGAACTGCAAGAGACTTTAAATGATATGGTTCAAAATCGTTTCCACTTGCTCAGATGCATCCATTTTTTAGCTTCTTTCAAATTCTAATCTTTTGACATCTCTATTACCGTTTTTTACTTTTTAAATTTATTTCACTTGTCAAATCGCAACTCCGATTCGTAGTCTTTTCTACTAACGCTAATATTGCTACAACTGTGGTGCTGTGGTGCGAGCTACTTATAAGTAGTATATGACGTGAGCGTCAACGTAATAGTCACAATGGACTGATGTTTTGCAACAGGAACAGTCCAGTTCGATATGGTGAACTGTTATTTTGCAAATGAACGATTTACGATATGGTTTTGCAATTTTACTGAGTAACTCTGTAATTTTCGTTAAATACAATTCGGTTGCCCCACCTGTGTTCTCTTTCACTACATTTGGTGTCGCTGCCTACGCAAATTATGAATATTCCATTGCCGAAGGAGTTTGAGGATGGAGATGTGCGGAGCATCCTGAAGGAGTTTGAGGCCGTGGCGGAGCTGGTGGGGGTGAAGGAACCGAAGGCGAAGTTGGTGGTGCTGGGGACGCTGCTGAGAGGAAGGGCGAAGGCCGTATATGACAGCTTGGACGGTGCTGGCGGGAAGACGCCATGGGAGACGGTCATTGAGCGGCTGATGGTCGAGTTCGACAGCCCGGTGGACAGGGAGGAGGCGTTGCAGAAGTTCCGGTTGGCGAGGCTGTCGGCTGATGGTGACCCGCTGGTGCTTGCTGTGGAGCTCACAGGGTTGCTGCGCCGTGCGTTCCCGAATATCGATGAGGAGTCGGAGGCACAATTGTTGGCGTCGCAATTTATTGAGAGTGTGCCTGCCGCCGTGTCCCGGCAGCTGAGATTAGTAAATGCAACACAACCTATGGACATCGGTGAACTGGCGAAGGTGACTCGTCAGCTGATGACACGAACAGTAGCTCCGGTCGGGTGCGAAAAGCAGGAGATAAATACTTTCGAGAAGAAGATTGAGGAGTTAGAGCGTGAGATAGCAGCATTACGAGTAAATCATAAAAGGAACGATAAATGTTACGCTTGTGGAGAGGCAGGACATTGGAAGATAAACTGTCCAAGAAGACGACGACGAAGATATTTTAAACATTATAACGTGTTTTCTTTCCACCCTAGGAATCGGGAGGTTCTTGCACTAGTAGATAGAGGGGCAATTTATGCCAGAGTGTACATAAATGAACAGGAGTTAGTGTGTTTGATCGATACAGGGGCAGCTATATCGTTAATAAGCAAAGAGCAATGTAAGACATGGAAGATGACCTTCCAGCGACAGCATACGCGGTGAATAGTTTAGATGGAGACCCATTAGAACTCATCCGGCAACAGAAAGCTGACCCGAACCTTCGAGAGGTAATCAGAGTGATAAAAGAAGGAGAAGACGTAGACAAACGAACGACGGACAAGGAGGTAATAATGTTACTTAGGCAAAAGGAACGACTGAAAATGAACGCATATGGAGTCCTGACCTGGCAGGACGATGACGAGAATTGGGTGGCTCTAATCCCGAAAGACTGGCGGCGTAAGATGATACACGAGTATCACCAGATAGCACATACAGGCATCGCAAGAACGACGGATTTATTACGGCAAAGTGCATACTGGCCGGGCATGAGAGACGATGTGGCTCAATACGTGTTAACTTGCCAGCAGTGTCAACTAATGAAAAGCGATAGATACACACAACCGCCATTACAGTCGATCCCAGTAACCGCAGTCGGTGATCTATGGTCGGTGGATATAATGGGGTCGTTTCCACAGACAGCGGTACGACGATCAGAAAGACTACGACGACAGCTTATTAAAAGGGGGGACGAGTGTGGTGCTGTGTTGCCAGCTACTTGTAAGTAGTATATGACGTGAGCGTCAACGTAATGTCTGGCAGCAGAGGATGGGGGAAGATCAAGAAAGGAAGAGTTAGAAAATTTTGGAATTTGTATGAAACGTATGAATAGTGACAATGGATTGATGTTTTGCAACAGGAACAGTCCAGTTCGATATGATGAACTGTTATTTTGCAAATGAACGATTTACGATATGGTTTTGCAGTTTTACTGAGTAACCCTGTAATTTTCGTTAAATACAATTCGGTTGCCCCACCTGTGTTCTCTTTCACTACACATCTACCACTATGGGATTTGCCTTATTAATTCCATCTCTATGCTAATGTGGTATGGCAACTTGAATTGACGTAAGTATGCACCACGTTCTACATTGTCGCTCCCTGACTGACTAATCATACCTTACTTCCTGCAAATCCTGGTTCCCTCTGGTCCATATTCATTTTATCACAGTTATAACACATGGTGATGTAATAAAATTATACTGTTGTTACTTATTGATGCACCAAAGTTAATGGTTAAGGAGTGGCAAGAACAATTTAAGGACATTGACTACCAAGTTTCAGTTTTCAGTTGTTATCTCAAAATAAGTAAACGCAGTTTTAAGTCCATCCACTAATTTCGACTTCCGTTTAAGCTTTAGAGTGACTTTTTGTGCTTGGTGCAGCAATAAAGAAGGTTTATTTAAGACTAAGTTGACTGAAACGAAAAGTCGTTTAAAAGTTCGTGATTGTCACAAAAAGTTAATGTCAAGTGAATCTATTAAGTATGCTAATTTCATCCTTTCAAAAATGTCTACCGATTTCAATATACATGAAGCTGTAAGTAACTTAAAAAAGTGTTTAGCTAGCAATTGTTGGTTTTCGCTATTCGTTACAGTTGTCTACAGCTACTCACTGGTGATACTGGTTCTAATTATTTTTCTCATTCTGATAAACGTTTGAACTTCGTTTTGATTAATCACTTTTAGTTCAGCTACAGTACATTTGTATGTACCATATGCTCTTTTGCTGATACTGAAACCTATTAGCAACATTCATTCGTACATTTCCTACCAGATTTTTTACTGATTTTCGAGGTTTGGCGTTACTGCGCCACTCTACTCGATTTTCGACATCCGATTTCATTTTCAGATCGTTTGTCATTTGCAAGAATCTTTTTTGACCAGATACAGTAATAGTTTAAGGGTTTTCGATATATATATATATATATATATATATATATATATATATATATATACTTAATTCTTGTTTAAAGTACTCGCAGAAATCTCATTTCACAGGTTACAAACAACTCTCTGATGGCCTACGATTATGTAAACCTATCGGAAATGATTTCGAATTTCACTGGGTGCTGAAGTGGGCTCGGAATGCATTTGTTATGATGGCTATGTTAGATTACCCTTACAACGCATCATTTATGGCAAGTTTGCCTGCTAATCCTGTTAATGTCTCGTGCAAGAATGCATTAGCAGCAAATGATCTCATCCAGACCCTTCGTGAGGCCGTTGGAGTTTTCTACAACAGCTCACAATGTATGTTTATCATATTGCATTGCTATTTATTATACTTTTTGGTATGTTCCACGTGAATATGTTTTTACTCGTTCATAATTAGGGCTTACTCGTTCAGCACAACATCCACAGGTTTTCTAAGTATATTTATCTGGTTATATTTGCTAACTGATCAGTATTAACGTATTCTCTCTAAACACCAATACGTGTTACTTAACTTTGGTTGCTTATGCGGTTATAATGAACAAAAATATCAACTATTCAGATTTCGCTCATTAAACCATTCATTGACTTCTATAACTACGACGTTTTGTTTAAAAGATGGACGTTATTTAAAGGTTGAATGATTTTTTAAATCGGATATGGATAGGACTTTGATCAATTCTTGCACCAAAGTATCATAAAGTGTTTCTAAGTCTTGTTTCACAATGATACCACATATATATCATGCTACTTTTTCGTAGTAGTTTTCAATAATTGAAAACCATTGGCTAAAGTTAAAGGGTTTAAACTGGAGAAAGGGAAATTCATGTTAAATAATTCGGGACTATTATTATTCAGTGACATCTAAGAATACGATGAAAGCCTATGGTATGAGGAAAAAGTAATGAAATGCGATTTTTGTAACCGACCTAATCACTGCAAATATCGATTTCCAGAAAAGTTTCTTTTTTGTTTGGCCTTATGGAAACGTAAACAATCTATAAATTTAGTAAGACAGCTATGGAATCATTCAGATTGTCAGGAGCGATATATCTGGGTACACCACTGTAATGTCTTCACGAATGGGATCAACCAGTCGTAAACAGAACCGAGAGTTTTAGGAAAGATGAGTGAATTATTGTAGAGATAAAAGTGCAAACTAAATATGGATCTAACGAAGTCACTTATTATGATTATATTCACATGCTTCACAATGTCTTTCGTAATAGGATATAAAAGCATGTGTATGTAATGAAATACGCACATCTCAGACTTGTGTATACTTGCTAAACTGAACTTAGTATGTTTGCAATAATTCGCAGACAGGATATCGGGAGTGAATCAAATACCAGTGTCTATCTAGCTTTCATGTTTTTTGATAAACAGTATTTCTATAGTGTGTCTACTCGTATTCCTACGGATTAATGATAATGTAATTTATTTCATTATTTTCAGTTCTGGTTATCGGCATAGAACTTAATTTGCTCTAATAATCAATATAAAACTATGTTTTGTTTAAAAAATTGAATTATAGCTCTCTCGTGTTTCGATTATAAAGCACAGTTTATTGAATGTGCTGACGTAACAGGGTGTGGTTTAGGCAATGATTCACTTGCTTGGGATTTCCAGGTTAGTAATCGTTCCCTTCTTCTTATCAAATTTAATTTATGAAATATTCATGTGTTAGTTCTATGGTATACTGGTCGGCGGCCTATGCTCCATTGGGGGTAACAGGCGAAAGTAAGTAAGTGAGTAAGCTTTATGATGTGATTTACTGTGGTGCATACCTTTTTGTGAACTAAAGAACTTGATCTCGATGTAGGGCGAAGCTTTTTGAATATTATAAACCATTTGAAGTGACCAGGTGATGTGAAATTTATCACATTCCTAATTAGGACTGAAATTAAACCTATGTTAATAAATCCAATTATTAACTATTTGTCAAGTTGTTCTAAGGGATACTACCCCTAATTCAGGTCTCATACGGTCGAAAAATGAAAATTTCGGTATCGCGAAAAAATCATTATCTGACATGAGACAAAGGGTAATGAGAGTGTTTGAGCCCATTCGCATCAAGCTGTGTTGCATCTCTTGCTATCCCATGCCATACTATGTGTATACCACATGTTGTACTGCTCTCTATGAGACCAGAGGTTCGCTGCGAACATTGTGGATGGCTTGGCATAGCATCGGCAAGTATTGCTAACAGTCCATATACAAATTTGGTCAGCAGGGTGACCGATTTCATTGATACTGGTGGTTGTTTTGCAACATTCCCGAGGGCCATTGTCATTTGGTTGCTGTATTGCATGTCACCATTTCTAATAATAATGAGTTTGACAGTCATGTAAGTGGGATGGGTCGAATTGGCCAGTTCACGTGGTACATATTGATTGGAGACGCTGGGTGATATTACTTCAAAATCGGTCACTGTGATACAGATGCTGTCATCCTGTCTTTTCTTAGGTACTGAGTTTCGCAATTATATTATACCACTCATTTTTCGAATTCAGTGGTCTTAAATCATCTATATCTGTACCTATTACCGTTTATACTACTATTCTTATTGCTCTAGTACTCATCTTGATAATTACACCTGGTACTAATGAAAGTTTTACCATTCGAGTAGATAGGTGTATGTTCTAATTTATACGTCGCTCCTGACTGTTTGATTCACTTAAGACACATGGTCTTAATGTATAGGCAATCTATTTGTTAAATTTTATTTCATGCACTTTCAATTATTTATAGTGATCGTTGCATTTTATTCATTATTCTTTGTAATTGTTTCATTTTAGAGTTGTACAGAAATGAATTTACATGATGACTCAGATAGTACTACAAATGATATGTTCACCTCTTTACCTTTAACAAAACAACAAGTAACCAGTTATTGTCAACAAAAATGGGGCGTTACACCGGCGTTTAGTCAATTGTCAACATTTTATGGTGATAGTAGTAAGTTGTACTATTGTAATTGAACTTAATTCGTTCTTAAAATTTTCACAAAACGATTTTTGCCAACAAGATATTTACTTTATATTCACTCAGTGAATAAGTAGCTACAAATTTCAAATGTTTCAAACGTAAAGTAGGTTTTTTTCACAGCTTAGCTGAATTATGCATTCTGACAAACTTGAATCAAATGAAAGTTTTATCATATGCTCTTAATAGATAAATGAGCCCATCATCTTATCGATTATCTACACTACGTACATTTTTTTTTTGCATCTATGAATAATCAAGCTTTTTTTCTGTTGAATCTTGATGCAATCATGTCTGGTTGTTATATATGCATGCAGTATCGAGAATAATGTCGCATGTCACATTCTATACCAATATTCAGTAAAGAATGTAAATATTTGACATTCTAACGGATTTTTTTTTGTATTAGGAAATATGTAGAGTTTCATGTAATACTGAGTACATTGTATTAGTTTACTTTTGAGTATGTTCACTAAATGAAAAATAAGTACTTGATAAATAACATGGAAATATATATATATATATATATTGCAATAGTTCAACTAATAAATATCTCATCCTTTTCCACCTTCAATCGTAGATTGTCTAATGATGAATAGAAAATATTAGATAAATTTTATCTAAACCCATGCATGGCTACATAGCGAAAGCAAAAACATTAAGTTGCTGAATGTTAATTTTCCTTTGCCATGAGTAACCATGAGTAAAATATAGCTATTTATATGGCGTTTTATATATATATTTATTTATATATATATATATATTAAACTTATTTATTTTTATTACTAACTTTACGGCAAATTTATTATTGACGGTCCTTTTCTTCTGTTCTATTCTTTTCCCTCTAAAATTTCTCATGTTTTACTTAACCAACTGACATTGGTTAGATCATCACTGAAAACGATAAGTGTGCTGGATGGCACTCGTTATCTTACCAAGCATCAACTACACAATTTCTGAGTACCACTCCATGTGCTCACTAATGACTGTATGAAGCTGTTACGTACCAGTAACATTAGGAAATCGTTGCCTAATGTTTGCTAGCTGATTAAAGTTAGAAATGTAAATCATTGAATCCCGATTCAAGGGGTTTCAAGCTAGGCATTTTTCGGGAGACCTAGAAGTCATTGTTTGTAAATGCACACTGTTTAGGAGTCCAGTCCTTCTTACTTTGTGATGATAATCGAATGTCAATTCGTGATATAAACTATAAAAAATTCTCACTCTATGGCTAATTAACTGTCCTAACCCAACTTGAAATTTGAAGATCCTCTTATTGGATCATGCTAGGTTGTAAATTAAGATGGATCGGTTGTTTAGTCATTGACCAGCAGTTTGCTATTATTCTCTGTTTAGCGTTAGTGTGTAATGTCAATCACATAGTCTAGATTGTTAGGCTTCTTATTCTATAATTCTAATTCTTTTCATCTAAACCCTTAAAAAATATACAAACTATTTTTTCTAATACAACTATATTTTCAGTTTGGAAAACTGCAAGCAATATTATATTTTCGAATGGGAATTTGGATCCATGGATGAATGGTGGAGTAAGTAGGATATTTACCTTTTTCTCACTAGTTTTAGGTGATGGATAAGATTTTTTGTGAATTAGACTTATTGTATCGGACCTCATCTCATTTTCTCCATGTAATTCATGTGAGGATTGTAGGTAATTGTTCTTTTTAATCCTGTTGAAAGTATTGTATCCTTTCGTTACAATTCATGTTTCGTAACTGAGATCGCAAAACCATCTAAGTTATTTAACTTACAGCCACTGAATAGCTGTTATCTCCTAGCATGGAACTTCTCAGCCATGAGCATCCACGGCCACTTCTCCAGGCTTGACAAATAAAAATAGACTGCTTTCGATAAAGTTACGTTCTCTAAGTTGGATGAGATTTTAATCCGGAGGCTTATCAGAAGCATTAGCCAAGAAAAGCATTGGCTAAGATAATCTTGTTGAGCTAGGAATTCCCTTCACTATCTCAAAAGTTAACTATAGACTATAATCTACTCCTGTACTGTATATTTTGACTCCTGTTCCAATGGTACTAAATCATCTAATATATATACTGTAAATATAACAAGTTAATTAGTTAAGTGTTACAGACAGATATGCAATGATGACTCTTTATAGTCAAACTACTTGACTTTCAAGTAATACATGTCATCTGTAAACTTTGCTTCACCTACGTCGGTTTAAGCAGTTATAAGATAATGTCACACTACATACGGAAACATCCAAAAGTGTAGTGCACAACCTAGTACATGAATCTATGTTTTTTGTAAATGCATTCATTACATTATATTAATATATTCTCAAATAAGTTGTTACACTTTAATTCTGTAGTCACAACTTCGATATAGCAAATTTTGGTAGTACTATCTATCAAAGACTATATCTGTCAAACCATTTTTTTTATAGACTGCATAGCTATTCATATGGTTGATAGGTTAATTTGTGCATATTTATTTTCAGAATGTTTCTATAAAATTTGTTCATGAGAATGATATTAATCACAGACTGAAACATATTCAAGGCACATTTTTTATTGTCTACCAACAGTATTAATCTAATTATTAAAACTATGAAACCTGATGATTTTCTTTAATTTATAATTATTAAATTCATTGCATTTGTCTATGTTTGAAGTCAAACTGTGCACTAATGGATTTTTCCACCTTTTTTTCACTGGCAGATTTTAACTGATCAATCAGCGAATGTCATCTCTTTAGTATTAATTGGTGGAGCTCATCACCTTGATTTAAGGTATTCATTTGTGGTTTCAAAAGAATATGCTATTTTTTTTCTCACTCGATTTATCTCTATAATTATTTTAGTTTGATGAAAAGTATTCAGTTGATAAATTAAATTAGGCCTTGCCAAACTTCTCATCAGCACCTAACTAAGTTGGAAGTTGAAGAGTAACGGAATAGTATATGGTGAGAGAACGAAAACAGTATTCATAAATACCAGTCAAGCTAATGGTAACACTAATTTCCTGTATTTCATAGAAACGCTATAGTCATGCACTCAACCCCTACTAGTTCATAATTAACCTACTGGGCTAAGTATAGGATTGTGTTACAAAGTTGCATATAAAAATATAGTTTGACAAAATTACTCTGACTAAATGAGATGGATTACAAATTAAAACCGTCTGTAAAATAGTTGAGTGATATAATACCTGTTGAAATTTACAGTCGATCATGATTCGGTTAAGTGTTTGTTCAATATCAGTCAGTTAATCGCAACGTAGAATCTCTAATACATGTGTATACGTGAGTTCAAGTTCCCCATAATCCAACGAAACGAAATGGTCAGGGATAATCCCAGAGTTATCGAAGTAGTAATACAATTATTGATAATATCAGTTTTTTTTTCTTACAACATTTTCTTCACTTTACTTATCGTAGGTCACCAGATCCAAATGATCCCCCATCAGCACGTCAAATTCGTCAAATCGAGGTACAAACAATTCATTCATGGCTTGATTTATGAAACTTCTAAACAATTTTACGACACGGTCATCTTTTTTTTTCCTCCCAAACAAATCACTCTTTTTGTCATTTTCCCTTTTCTAAAGAAATATTGTCATTATTTTGTGATTATGTTTATGTTTTGATTTATATCCATAATGCCTCTAGATTATTGAATAATGAATAAAAATTATTTTGTTATTGTTATATTCTTGATCAAGTGTTTTTAGCACAATCTATGTAAGGTGTACAGTAAATATAACTCAAAAACTGTATGATTATGCTTATATTAGATCTTTGAATCTATTTAGTTTGCATAATGTATGAATATTAGCTACACGATTCCGTGACACATATGTTTTTAACATTAAAACCAAACCGTTTAGAAATCAAAACATTCATAACATCCAGTGGTCTGTGTATGTTTTCTGACATCCTATTAAAGTTAAATTCATCCTAAGTGACCACATCTGTTGATAGGAACGTTATATTTTATGTCGGTAGTTATCATTGGTTTTCCCTGTGATCACTTCATCACCTTATCTATATACTTTGCTCATGCAACTAATAAAATGTGTCAGAATCAGGGTCACTTGTATTCGTAATTATTGGATCGATTAATTACCGTAAATTGATCAACATTAGACATGCAAAGCATTGGATACTGGCTAAGTGGTCTAAAGCCTAATAACTCGCCTTGTGACCGGAAAGTCCTGAGGTCCGATCCCGGTAGGGTCATGAATACATACTGCAGAGGAGTTTAATACAAAGACGGAACAACTACTCAGTGTTTCTTAGTTATCAATAATTATTGGATTGTGGTCATTCCAAAAATCTAATTATAAAAAAAGATTAATTCTAAATTGTAATGATTTTAGTATTTCTGTTTCGTAAGTACCAAAACAATTAAACTACAAGTGACTTGCATAAAACACATTGTGTCTGATTAAATTTAATATCTTCAACAACTGTAGACACCTATGTACTTTATGTTAATGTATAACTGTTTCTGGACCAAAGTACTACGAGATCTATCTGATACTGTTGAAAAAAACTCTATCCATTATCCTATCGTCCATAGTTTATTTCAATAACTATATTTGGATAATCTAATTTTGCTTCCAAAGTATAAAACAAATATAGTTTCAATGCAAATCCACATTAGCATTGAAAACATAGTTTCTTCTAGTTACCACAAACTGATCCCTAGACTAATCTGAGACAAACTAATACATCTTTAGCAAATAGATACCACTGAAATTTAAATGCTTACAAGTTGGTTATCCATTAGTTGATTCTTTTTTTTTCAACCTTTAACTGTTTAACTAAAATTATTTTATTAATTAACTAAAATATAAAAGGAAAGAATTTAAATATTTATAGTTAAACTTTAACCATTCATTAACATAATAATAATAATATCATACAATATAAATGATGATTTTGAATAGACAGTACAAGGTTCATATATCATATGAAATATATAATAATTTTGTCTCGTCTATAACTTTTGAAAATATTTATTTATAATTTAAATATTAATATGAAATATTTTATCACAAATAATGACGAGTGAAAAAAAAAGCAAAACAATCATTTATAAACCTCAACAGAAAAAAACAAGCAATGAATATAATTCAAGACCTTTGTGCATAATATTTTGTAGTCTGTGTGTATAATTGCAATACATTATATGTATGTATGTATATTATAATGCTGATGATATGTTGATTAATCTCATAAAAATTAATGAACTGAATAAAAATAAACTAAACTAATCAACTTATAGAGTTCATTCAGTTATTTCAAAAGAATGAAAAAAAAAACTGGTGTTTTTCCGTTATTTTTAAAAAAAAATTAGTTTAACTAAGAAATTACTTTTGAATTATGCGGAATTTTTGTTATTTCACATTAAATAACCTATAAAATAATGAGCAATAATAATCATTTGGTAAACAAAAAAAGATTTCGTTTTTGTTGCATACATTTTATACTGATCTGATCGTTTAATATAATTAAATAAAGTCTTACAATATATTCCAAATTAAGGTGAACAAATACCTTTTTTCTTGCTAATTTCTTTATATATATAGTATGTAGTATAAAACTGAACATTTAATGGCTATGAAGCATTGCTTGGGACAACCGAGTAAGCAATGATGTTGTTAGGAAGCAAGTACTAGGTAGTGATGGAAGATCAATAGATGAAGTATTGAAACTTCATCAATTGAGGTGGTTGGGATATGTGTTACGTATGTCTTACCACTGACTGCCTCGACGAGCTGTGTTTTTCGGTGTAGGAGTAGGTTGCGGTTGGCGAGCCGTATGTCATCAATAGTTGAAGACCTTGAACGACGTTGCTCAAAATCGTTTGCTATATCTCAGGTGCATCCACTCTATGTTCTCTGAAATTCTAACCTTCTGAATTCCTCATCATCTCTATCTTTCTCTTTCTAAAGTTATATCACTAAATTATACCCTAATCTTCATACGTCCTAGAGTCTATAAGTTCTTTTAGGGAAATCCTGCTTACTACCTTCATATGACAAGGTTTTTGTTGAATAAGTGAGAGAAAGATTATAGGGTCTTAAGCTAACTGCTCCACTTGATTAATTTGGGAAGTTTAGAGGATCGGGAGTATTTCCTTAAAATAACCATCTACTTTGACTTGGGTTTTTGGTTACTGTTCCATCTCTTGCACAAGTAATAGAAGCAAAATCGCTTTATTCATCCTCTAGTATACTGTTTATTGCAAGGATAACTGAGACCGAAGATGAAGTTATGGGAAACAATCATTTATTTAAATATTCGTTGTTTATTTCATAGAACATATTACTAATAATTAAATTTGAGTTGTGCTGAGAACGAGTTTTCAGTAACGATGTTAACAAGTTTAGTATTAATGCATCAGTTGTATGATATAAGATGTTGGTAGCTTTTCTGAACATGAATTTCATATCATCTGCCGTCTATCAATAAACCAGCAAGTGTCTAAGGTGATCACAGTCGATGTTATTTGAGTGAAACAATCATAAAAGTTATCAGTAAACTAACTGTGCCACAATTAATTTATCTTGTAGACAAGTTCTATGTGGACAGCATTCTATTAGTGAGATAAGAGATTGAATGTTGTGATAATCTTTAATTTTTATGGAATTTGTGGATAAAGGTCTTGTAAAATATATATTTGAGCTTGTTGATTAACTTACTGACTATTCTGAGAAATTAATTGCAAGATAGGTATATGTACATATTTACGTATGTTCAATATTTGATTCCAGAAGTTCTAATGAGTGACGATCTCCAATTTCATCACGAGTAAAACATATATCACCCATAGAAACGGATGAATGTAGTTCATTATCACGAATTTATTGAAGTTTAAAATGTTAACTTAGTGACTGGGAAGATTAATCGCTTGTGATGAGGCATGAATATCATTAGTTGTCGTCTTAACAACCACTAATCTAGACTAAGAGAAATAGAAGAATATACTAAATATACCCAATTGATTTATCACTGATGTTAACGCATATTAGATACAACTACAGCTCGTATAGATGAACTTTGAGGAGTGCTACCTAATGTGATACCATCGATTTATCTTCACTGAAGTAGGCAAAGCAAAGTTGAGGCCAATGAATCGTTATACCTATGTTTAATGTCCAAATGTACTGAAATCTCACATAAATCAGTAATGTCAGTGAAAGGTAAAAATGAAAATTAGGAACCAAACAAAATTGTATGTATTAAATGCTCATTTTTATATAAAAAACAAAACAAAAACTGAATTTTAAATTGTTCCCGTTAGGAGAATTCATAAAACCTATTTAAAATATTAGGCGGAAAAAAAAAGTGTTTTTTTGTTTACATTACAAATTGTAAGGATCTTTTTCAACAACAGTAAAGGAATTTTTCAAGTTCCCATGTTAAACTTATCAAAGAAAATCAACTTTCTCAATAATACAAATAGATGTATAGAAAAATATAGTAATTATGATTACATTTTTGCTGTTGTAAAAAAAACACAACAACAACAGACAAACAAACAAAGAATGTCAATCATAAATATACAAACATGAAGTAGTAGAGAAAGGAAGGATAGATAATATTATATTGCATTTTAATTGTACAATTTTAATTTGTATTAAACATCTGAACATAAATAATTTGACCAAATATTAATTTGATACATTTTACGATGATTTTCTGTCCTATCAATGTGTTGATATTGTTTTGTTTGTTGCTGTTGACGATGCGGTTGTTGTGAAGCCGATGATGATGTTGATTGGGCTTGTGAGAATTTAGCATTGTATTGATTTCCGCCTGTATTTGCATCAAAATCTTCTTGAAGTTTATTAGTTGATGAAGTATTCATGGAAGATTTATTATTTCGTAAATTGTGTAAAATAGAGATTGAATTAGCCAAAGATAATAAACCATTAGCAGTTTGAGGATTGACAATGGATTCAATGGAAAACAGATATTCCTGTTTTATAAGACAAATGCAAAAAAAAAGAAACAAGTGAATTTGTTAATTATTAAACTTTTTTTTATCAGACAAGGATTATTTTTTGTCTAGACTTTCATCATTTTGTCTCTTGAATTATTTCAACAGAATATTATATATTCTACTGAATTTCAATCATTTAACAGTGAAATTCAGGCATGTAATACTATTCAGAAATATGGTAATTATAAATTTTCAAAGCAACATTTCTGAAGAAAATTATGTTACGCATGCACGTGACCACATCATTGGATATGCTTGAACTATTACGAGTTTAACCTAATCTGTAAACAAAAGCGAGGATCGATGATCCAGTGACACAACAGGCTACTCTAATCCAAGCGCCCCAAACCCCCATTAAATAGAAGAAGAAGACTTGATTGATATGAAGTAGAACGTGTATTCCACAAACATCCAGGAAATATGAGGTCCGAGTCCAGAAGAAGGCAAGGATCCCGGTCATAAAACGTTACAGATAATGCATATTTATACAGTTAGGTCGAATAGGAGACAACATTTAGGTGTGGGACATTGATAGTTAGAACGACCTATAGGGATTGACCAATAGAATTAGACTCTTAGGATATTTGGTGAATATGCTAAAAAATTATAACCTACTACATTTAATTTTGTTGAATAACACAGCATATTCATTTATGTTATTATTAAATTACACTTCAAGAATAAGTAGGATATTTACAAAGTAATTATCTAATTTATGGACTACAAATATCTAAGAAATAATTCAGATTATGAATATTGTAATCAGTAAACTTGGAAATGTATATACAAAGTACAAAAAACTCTTCTGACTCAATCAAAAGATTCTATATTATTGTTATATCTGTATTATTTCTAAATATTTGAGAAGGTACATGTATACATGTACATGTGTATATTCGTTAACTGTTACAAGATTCTGTCCAGTGACTTTTATTGTTTAGTATTTTTCGAACACTACTTTGACCAACTAGTCCCCAAAATCAGAACTCAGCCTGGGCAGGTAAGCACTTATGTTCAAAATAAACCAAATTGAATGGGATGGAATTACACTAGCGCATGGATTTTCTAAAGATGGGTCATCCAGTTTAAGCATCTGTTTGCCATAAATACATGGTTGAAATTGAAATAATCAGGAAATAATTTTAACTTTAATGTTTGCACTGTATGCGACGTAAATTAAATATAAATGTTGTTTTATAGATAGAGGATGAAAGCTTCTCCCTTAATATATATATACTTAGCTGAAACAACTGAGTCTAATCAAAATAGCCTAGAAATTAAAATTTATTTAGATTGGAAACATTTAAAAGAACAACCAAATCATTATTAGCTATGATTATTGTTAATCTTACTCTAGGTACACCATAACGATATATTAATTCACGACAACGCCTCAAATTTTGACGATAAGATCTAAGTACTTCACTCAGCATATTATCACGTCGATCATTTCTAGGTACACAAACCTAAATAAGAATGTGAATGTACGAAAGAACAATGTAAATGAAATCACTTTTGACAGATATTCACAATTATAAAAAAACAATAAAAGATTGTTAACAAGAAAAAATATTGGGCAGAGTGTATATACAATGAGTAAGTTTATATAAAATAAAAAAATTAAAGAAGTGAAAAAGTATGCACATCTCTTCACTATGATCCACCATGAACAAACTGTAAGTAACTTTTGAAGTTCATTTTATAAAACCAAACTAAAAACCTTCTGATTCGATGATAAGCTGTTCTTGGTAAAACTTACAGGATATAATACATCGTTTCGTATTGTTTGTTACATCTAAAAGCATTATAGGGTTATGGAGAAAAACTACTCTGTGCTTCAAATAACATTCTATTCTAAGAACCAAAATACGAAATTCATAAATTATGAAGTGTGATTTGTGAAGATTACTGGTAAATTCGAAGTGAATCTTCATCTCTGTATACTCGAGGTCAATCTCGGCTTGAATAGCTCAGTAGTAACGTCACAAACTGTGAAGCTAGATGACTTGTGTTTGAAAACAACAGTGATCACTATTTTCCTCAAGATCACAGTTATACTCTATTAATGATCTCGCTTATACGACCCTGCTATCATACTACTTAGCATTCTTCAACACTGAGCAACGCTTAACTAGTCCCTGAAATTAGAACACGGCTTGAACAAGTGGTTATTCATATTCTGACAAATCCAGCTGAATGTGAAAGAACCATAGTATTAAAAACGGTAGAATACTTGTAATTTTTACGCAAGAATACTCTAGAATTTTGTCCGGCCATCCTCTAGCGCTGATTGTCTACGAATGTTCCGATTAGAGTGCCTTAACATAGTCCTGGATTAGACATGCTTTAATTCAGTTTAGATCCCCTACTAACGCATTCAGACCAGTAGACATATTGGGACTTGATATGTAGAATTTGACCAGCACTAAAAAAAGCTAAATAAATGCAATATCGTTCACGATCAGCTACAAACGGACACCCACTAATGAACTATTGAAAACGTCTGAGAACTATCGAGTGGTCTTAAAAAGCATTGAATAACCGTTTCGATATCTGCTTATGTTTTCATTGATCTATCCAGTTTATATCAGCGCACAATGAAAAATCAATTTCATATTTTAACAGTCTTCAAAACCCATCTATTCTAACATTAATCCTATACTTAGTAGTAATTAGGTTGGTAAGCCAGAGAGACTCAGAAAATCAAACGACCCATCTAACATATAATAAACTGCAAATGAACAAACTTAATAACTACTATTGCTTTTTAGTACAAGATGGTTAATTCAAGTTATATGATGAAAATCTAAGACAAGAATGCATCATGATGGATGAGTATTTACTGATTTGTATAAATGCTATCTAGATATTCAATATTCGATCGGTACATATACATCATATCAGTTCATGTCAGAACTGAACCCGAAACAAGTTTTATAAATTACCATTGAGGATAGATTATAACACTGACTGAATATCTTAAATACCTTAGCCTGTTGACTTTTTCAGAACTCTTAGCATTATATATAATAGCACAAGTTAAGAGTAAATCATTTGGAGTGTGAATGACATGTTAAATTAATGTATTTTTCTAATCTCATATCCTGAGAAGTAGTAATTATAGAATACAGTCTATCAGTAATATTTTTTTAGTTATAAATGCTTCGTAGAATGGACTGGTAAATATGTGTTCACACAGTAAATGATTGATTAATTGATGTTAAACACTACTCATTTCAAATTATGCAAACTTAACTGAGTGTTAAGTTATGGGAATCTCATGACCTCACAGTGCTTCCAGGTTTTCAATTGTGAACTAGCGCTAAGATTTGTTTATGATTTCAACTGTAAAAAAACTACGATGATTCAACTGATTACAAATCATAATAACTAGGCGATATTATCAATCCATGAAATTTATGTCTCAATTAAAAGGATCCTCATTTCTTATAAACTTTAATTAATGATTAACATTCATAAAAGATGAACTTCAAAGGTTATTTCATCTATATTCAACAATGAAAAATGAACAGCATGTGAAGTTTGATAAAATAAGACAGATGTAATTTGTAAACCTTTTTATAAATTTATTGAATGTTGAAATATTCAATTACACTTCTATAATAGGAGTATACAAAATAATGATTTGGTCTGAAATTTAAAACTGAAAGGTTAATTTTACGTTGATTCACTAGCTAAGCGTAATCAACGTCAAATCTAGTTCTTAGTGTTCATTGAATTCTATCGACTAGATATTTGTAGGTAAGCGATAGAGTAAGCTCTGTATCAATCCTACCGAACACATTCCATTAAATAATATTAACTTGGTTCTGATAAAGATAAATGATTATTTTAGTTGCCAGTATGAGAGTTGTACTGATTAAATAAATTTTAGGTTTCGTAAACGAGGATCAAGCAAACTGGTATACTGAGCCAATCACAAGTGGCCAAGTGGTAAGGTCATCTGATGACATATATATATATATATATATATATATATATATATATATATATGAACGAGTTTTTGTACATATAATTCGGTAGCAAAGTAGACTTTCTTGTCTGCTCTCGCCTTCTCGTTCAAGTAGCTAGTTTGAAGGGCTAGAGCGTATCATATTCAGATCTCCAACACGACACATGATAACACAAATAGGCTCCGAAATCCAACGGTTGATCAACTTTGCATTAATCGGATGTTGATAGTGTGTACACTGATAACTTTCAATGAGACTACTACTTAATTCATAAATAAAAGTTTTATAGTATCGTATTTCATGTAATCGTTCAAATTATTTTGAGCTACTTACTAGTAGTATATAATGACGTATATAAAATTCGAAGTAGGTTCATCAACTTCTTAGGAATATTAATCCGTCTATCGATAGGCCGTAACAGAACAATTACCCTTGTGAACTTCTTGACCATAAGACGTTTTGCCTTAATTTATGTTGATACATATTGTCTTATATGTAAAAGCACAAGTTAAACTATATGAAGACTTTATCGATGCTTATTTAATGATTAAGTGTTCCCTTTTTTTTAAGACAAACAAATATCACAGTATCCCACTCTTTTAGACATTTTCTTATACATAGTTTATATCCAAAATTTCAAATTAAATCGTTTTAAATACAGAGAAAAAACCACTACTTATGTTGACGAAATTCTAATTTTTTAATGTTCTTTTATAAATTGACTTTTACTCGTACTACTCAAATAATCACCACTTTGTAGCATTCTTCAAGTAGATATTGCCTTTTAAAGCCGGACATTTTTAAAGCTCAGTACCTAGATGGACAACATGTTGGCACTTGAAGTGAAAGGTACAAGATTTAAATCCTGGCATGAACATCAACTTTGAGATGAAAGTACATTCAGCCAATAAGTTTCAGATGATATGAAACGAGCATCCTACATTGCATTTCTAACCATTACCTATCTCTGCTTAAAACCCTTTCGATCAATATTGTTACTCATATAAGCAGTTCAAATAATTACTATTTACTTTTATTAAGTGTGGGGTGGGGGACGCTGAGGTAAGGACCAAGAGAATGTCACCAATTTTCACACATTAAACAAAATACAATAACATTTAAATGCATCAATTACAGGTTAAAATAAACTCACTTTAATATTTGATGTTAAGCCAATAAATTTATTCAATAAATGAATTAAAATAACACCAGTACTTAATTCAATAGCTAAGTGTTTTGGATTAACTGGTAGACGAATATTTAATTCTTTATCGATTATCTGTGAAAATTATCATCAAAAAGAAAAAAAAACTTGAATAAGAACAATTGTGAAATAAATACAAAAAATTTTTTATACTGAAAGCTGTTTTTTTGATCACCATCACTCATTATTTTATATAAGATATGGGAGAGTGTTATAAAAGATAAGAAGCAATACAAATGTCAAGACAGTTCTACTGTATGGAGCAGAAACTTGGAGAACTACCAAAGCCATCATCCAGAAGATACAAGTGTTTATGAACAGTTGTCTACGCAAAATACTTCGGATTCGTTGGCCAGACACTATCAGTAACAACGTACTATGGGAGAGGACGAACCAAATTACAGTGGAGGAGGAAATCAGGAAGAAGCGGTGGAAGGGGATAGGACACACATTAAGAAAAGCACCTAACTGTGTCACAAGACAAGCCCTCACTTGGAACCCTCAAGGCAAAAGGAAAAGAGGAAGGCCAAAGAATACATTACGCCGAGAAATAGAGAAAGATATGAGAGGAATGAACAAACATTGGACAGAACTAGAAAGGGAAGCCCAGGACGGAGTTGGTTGGAGGGAACTGGTGGGCGGTCTATGCTCGATTGGGGGTAACAGGCGTAAGTAAGTAGCAATAATTCCTGGAAATCAATAGCATAGCTTTCAAACGAATTTTGATATTAAGAATATGTTTTTTCAATCTATTATTATTTCATTTCCCCATGGAAATTTATCAACTTTATACAAAACTAAGTGAGTTTATATAAAATATCTTAATATAAATCATTATTGAAATAAAACATTCTCTTTACGCTATTCGTATTATATTCTATACGCTATTCTAGTAGATTATTGTGATTTTAAAGTTGAATTATTATAATTCATTTCTTGTGTTGATAAATTGTCACTTTCGAAGTTTGTGATTAAGGCCTATAATGATGATGATTGATTAATTACAAGTGATTTAGGATATTCTTTGATATAAAATTAAATCTACAAGAACTCGATAGAATGGATAACTGACGCACGGAACACAAAGAGAAGAGCTAAGAGTTTAAGGGAATATTGGCAATGAAATGTGAAATTTGTAAAAAGGAAACAACATTTTATGCATAATAACCAACAATGACAATGGGATTAAACAAAAAGAAATGAATTAAAAATGAGAACAATTGATGAGAAAACAGCAAACGTCAGAGTGTGAAAATGTGAAAAGAAAAAGAAGAGTGTTATTACTTTTATCTATTATATACATAAGAACTATTGTTTATTAGAAAAAAATATAATTGAAAACCAGAATTGTAGCAATTTAAATTGATGTTTACTTGTTCTAGATCTAATGTTGTTTTTTATCAGTTAGTTTGAATGTGAACAAGTAAATGAACTCAACATAAAAATACAATTCATCATATATAAATATATATATATATATATATATATATTATAAACAGAAACAGTAACATAGTCTAAGTTGGACAGACAGACAGATACAAAGCAAAACTTTGTACGTAAGTACATCAATTCAGGTTGCCATAGCACATCAGCACAGAAGCGCAACTGTCAGTCCAACTCTCATAGTGGTAGCGATAGTAGAAGTATTATCAGTAATGGAAAAGATTAGGGTTCGAAGATCTGATTCGAGAAGTATAATTCAGTGAGATAAATTTAAGAGGAAGATAGAGATGATGAGGAATTCAGAAGATTAGAATTTCATAGATCACAAAGAGTGGATGCACCTGCGCTATTGCGAACCATTATGAACCATGTCGTTCAAGGTCTCTAACCATTGGTAACTTTCGTCTCGCGGACCCCAACCACGTAGCCTACATCTATCAAAATGATTCAGTTCACTTGTCAGTGATTTAATTGACTTCTGCCACGTTTTGGTCTGGCCGCCCCTAGCTTTCTTTCAACCTACTCCTACACCACAAAACATAGCTCGTCGAGGCAGTCGGTGGTTAGGCATACGTAACACATGTCCCAACAACCTCAGCTGATGAAGTTTCACTAGGATATCCCAGGATATACGAGCAATGCTTCGAAGACACCGATGATCGAGAGGCTAGTAACCTACGAAAAAAAATAAAATAAAAAAGAATTAACTCATCATGCTGACTTACTTTTCGTAATTGATTAATTTTAATTAAATTATCAGAATTTAATTCATCCCATTTAATGGTATTATTTACCGAATTCATTTTCATATACTCCAATTGATTTATATTTTCAATTTCAACCTGTTTACTGATATCTTTATTGAAATAATCAATAGAAAGTGGTATATTTGTATCGTGATATGCGTTTATTTGTGATTTATGATAATTATGCAGAGAATTTTTAAAGTGTTTAGAAAATTTTAAAGTACATTCTGTAGGCATAGGCATAGTTACATTATTATGTGTTATTTGATTAGAAATAATATCTTGCGCGTATTGATCAGTTTTATGTAAATGCTGCTGCTGCTGCTGTTGATGATGATGATAATGTTGACGATCACATACTATTTGATTATGATTAATTTGATTCAATGATTGTTCATCAATTTGATGATATTGATTCATATTTTGACAATCATATTCATTTATTTGAGATAGATTATAATTTTCTGATAAATATGAATCTGGTGTTATGTAACCTGAACTATGATGAAAGCTTTTATCATGTGTTATCTAAAATAATAATAATAATAATAATTAATATAAATTAGTCATTGTATATATATATATATATATATATATATATATATATATATATATATATGTATATATTATAGTTAGTACATTATTATTAAAATAACACTTGATGAGAATTTAAAGAAACTGATAATGGAGATAGTGGGAATAAGGTTTTGTGGTTTTCACATCGAATAGTTACATAACTACTTACGACTGAGAAGCATATAAGTTTTCAGTAAGGCAATCAATATGTCACAATGAGAAACAATGATACAGAGTTAATTAGATGCTAAATGATTCTCACAATTAAGAATAATCTGTCGATTCATCAATTTTTTCGGTAACAAAATTATCGCTTGTAAATGTCATCAAGTTTTTGAATATTGTTTATTGTATGTTAAATATTTGCCAATATTTGACTAGATAACCTGTGTTGGTATAGTTTAACTTCGACATAACTATATATGTGATGTGGTTAAACAAACTCTGTATACGGCAACCATTTATTCACTTGTAAGAAATTGAATTCAAAGAATATTGCTTCAGAATCAGTCTGTATCAATAGGTAGTTGTCTCACGAAAGAGAAAGTTCATTTATATTCTAAGATACATCAGCACTTGTAGTGTTATTGGCTGAAAGTAAATCAGAACTATTACAAAACAACTATTCTTAACTTGCTGCAATTATAATATATGTAAGATAAGAGTTTATGATATATAAGAACGAAGATCGAAGGAATGATTCATATTTCGCTGCTAGCTTATCATTTACAGCTCCCTTATTCACAGCCACTTTTTAGCTTGTTCGTGGATGAAAGTTATTTTTTATTTTATGGTGTAATGCAGTTTTGGTCTGGTTGTACATAAACTATGTCTGTTTGAAATGCAAATATGGAATAAGCTGGTTGCTGACTTTCGGACTCAAGGGCAGGGCAGAGAGAAGTTACAGAATTGTGAATTAACAGCTCCTAAGCCTGTGATTCAAGGTTAAATGTGGGGAGCGGATATGGGACTGATTGATTCAGAGTTTAGTAATCGAATGCTGAATAAACAGAGTACCAGTTTTTGTGTGGATTATTTTAAGAATGTCAATCTTGGATACATAACATTTACTTCAACAAACAACAGAAATAAATTTGATAAACATGCGTGTTTAAGAGATGAGAATATAAGAATGTAGTTATCACTCACCTGCTGACGTTTAGAAGAACGTGAACGAGGTAAACTAGGAATGTGACCATATTTATCACGTCGATCATATTTAAGAAGAGAATGATCTGTTGAATTATCTTCAATTTGGACATTATTAGCTGGTTTAACACTATTATATGATCTTTCGTTTGCACTAGTATAACTATTAGGTTTTTGCACAGCTGAAGACTTTAATGTTGAATCACTCTCATTCAGTACCGCTGATACTATCGTCTTCTTTTCATTACCGTTACACGAAGAGACAGGCTGTTTGACTTAAGAATAAAATAAATCATCACTTGTTGTGACACACCTCAAAAACTTGGAAAGTAAATAAATTAAAAAACTGACATTAAAGTTAACCAGAAATACATCGAAATGAAAATCTCACAAAATAATATATGTTTTAATTATGTCACCGGCATATTCTAAGTCAACAAGACAGTCTCCTGGTAGACGGTCGACCCCTGAAAAGTCAGACGAAGATAATGTGATATCTAGAAGCATGTCTATGACAAGAATGGAGAAGGTAGACATCCCTGACGACACCACTCCAAGTAATCAATTCCGATGACAGTTCGCAATAAGCTATAACTCCACTAGTAGTGTTCGAGTAGAGGGCTCGTATCAGGTTAGCGTACTTCACTGGTATTCCTTTAAATGACAGACACTGCAACAGATCCTCACGATCTATAGAGTCGAATACCGCTTTAAGATCAAAGAAGACAACTATTGTCGGACGTCTAAGTGTATGTCCGTGTTCCAGGACCTGTCAGCCACGTCCATGTCTGAAACCAGCCTGGTTTTCCCGAGACTGCTCTTCACGAACTCTAGTTAAATGTTTAAGTATTATCGAGGCTAACAATTTAGACACTAAATAAGTTAGACTAATTCCTCTGTGATTGTCACAAGAGGACTTTTGTCCTTTCTCACTGACCGGGACAAATGGTGATTGAGAGCAGTCAGATAGGATTGTGCCCAGTTACCAGACTCTGTCTAAGATTTCCTATAGATTTTTTCAATCTAATTAAGAGTTGGAGGTCCTAAAACAATTCACCATTCATGTTGACTGGAGATCGACGTCAACCGAAGTGTGGCTGAAGGCCAGTTGAACTGAATTGTTCTGCACATCAATGAATGATACAGACATCCTTTTCTGAGATAGCTTCGCTAACAGATGGATTCCCAGTACCAGTTTCCTTGATAGGGCGGAAGATTTGTCTGATATTCGCTATCATTGCTGCCTTTACTACCACTCTTGCTTTGGCTAACCATCACTGTTCGTTATCACTGCGTAGGCCTTTTTATCAGTCTGCACCTAAGCTGACTTCTCTCTTCGCCGCATGCGAAGCCAAACCACAGCTGTTACCTTGATGTGGTGGTCGGGCCTGCCTATCGTGATGACCCGACCTAGATATATTGGCTGGAGCTGTAGGTTTTACCACAATCGATAGGTCTGTCGGACAACGGTAAGACTAAAAGTAGCAACTCAAGGTCTGGGGGCGAAGTCGTACTGTTGACCGTAGAGAAGTGTTACAGCAGTAAGGTGTTTCCCTCAGACAACCAGCATCTACAGCGATTCTGCCTTCTCAAAAGGAAGGAAGGGGTTAGAAAATGTCGATCCTAAAGATGTCACACCTCACCTTACCTCACGGATTTCCGTCTCAGGCGGTAAGGTCTTTGAAACAAGAGCAGAACTAATACTTTAAAAACTCATAAAAAGGCCGTGTGTGACCGGCCTCAAGCAGTTGTCCCTTGGGCTCTGCGGTCACACTTCCAGGTCTCTCAGGCTAACAAGATCAGACAACATGATACTCATTAACCCAGGCTTTAAATTAAAAGAAAAATAAATGACTGAATACTACACAGGTTTGAAAACTGTTACATTCCAGTTTATAACTTTTCAGTAGCGTGAATCGATTGTCTTACGGGCGATCGAACCTATGACTTTTAATCTTGGAGAATAGGATATGATATTTTTTAGCCAGTTAATTAATTCAAAATCTTAAATTTAAGCAACTTCAATAGAATATAATATAGCTAGTATGCAATGTTACTGCTATGCTAAACTCAATCTTCCCGACTTTACAGGTCACGAACTTTTTGTCTCAAACATCAGAGAATTCACTAACAATCTAAAAATCAATATTTACCTACATAATATACTGTTCGATGATGTCTTAATAATTTAATGTCAATCAATTAATCTCGTTTTTATCATTAATATAATTTATTTTTACTCATTTATTTATCAAAATGGTTTGTAAAATAATCTATATGAGTTAAAAAGATTTTCATTTAGAAGCGATTTTAGCTGAAAACTGCCAAAAGTCCAGCAGTTGTCTGTTTCGTAACCACTTAATTGATTTAAGTCAACACAACAACCTAACAGCATTTTAGGAAATCTATTCGAAAACTATGAATTCACCAGTGAAGATATGATGTATGGATTTTTGTCGGTTATTCTGCAGTTCAAAACAGTAAAGAATAAAATGCGAACAAAGTAGATACTGATGAAAAGTTATTGAGAATTCAGTATTTTGAAATAAAACACTTACAACAAATAATGATAAACTCACTTTGAGAGTTATTGATAAACTCTGTCAATTGTTGTGAATCATTTGATGTCACATAATCACTTTCATTATCATTATTATTGAGGACAACATTCTGAAAGTATAAACATGAACACAGTTTGATAAAAAATAATTACAATTATATGCTGTAATTAGTGAATTTCACAAACGTTATTATTTGTATAGATGCGTATATAATTGTTAGACAGTCTTTTGGAATAAATAATAAAATTAGAATTTGATTAAATGGAAAACTATTTTAGATCAGCTCATTATTTTTAATGTCTACATGAAAAACGAAAAAAAAAACATAAAGAATGTTCAAATCTGTTATAGACTACTGGCTGATATAATTTTATTAAAGTCTTAGAACACACTGCATTCCAAACATTTACAATTTCTTCTCTCGAAGTCTTTTAACAGTTAGTTTGTTAAGAAACTCTTGTTAGATTTAAGATTATCTATGTCATACTGGAATATGACAGGTCATTTAGAGTAATCACTGTTGGACGGCTATTGTATTGGATTCTTGGCATAATGTTTTTCGAATTTTTTTTCATTGATATATCATACAGAAAAGTTATTAACAGTGTTTTTTTTTCTACAACGGATTATGTACAAATTACTTTAAACAATAGTCAAATAAGTGCTTTAAATAAAAATGAAATACTGATAAACTCTTTGAATATCATAAATTGCTTATGAAATATTTTCTTCATTCATTATCTGATCGATCAAATCATACACGAAGTAAACTCGCCATCTTGTAGATACAAAACTCACTATAACTTCTATCATTAAACTGGCATTCGAAAAAATTGATCGGAACAGTAAGTGTATAAATTATATTCATTAACAAAGTATTATACTCTGTTGTTTAGGCTGTAATCAATGGTTTTGAATAGTACTCTTGAAATATTTCAGCTAAAAACGGATGAAAATAATAATGAATATTGAACAAATGCTTAATGATAATAATGTAAATAGTAAAAATTTCTTGAAAATTTATCTTTCACAATTCTCTCTATTTGCTTAATTCACATTTCCGAATTATGTTTCTCCTGCTTATTAGAGTCGTAAAAAGGTAAAAAAAACAGTTTAACAAAGATGTTCCAAATGGGAGATTGACTGTCCCAGTGTTCTATCAACACGATGAAAAATTATATGTAATAGATAAGACATTGTCTCAAATATATCCTGGGATGTAGATGTAGGCTACCTAGTTGGGGTGTCTGCGAGAAGTATGTCACCGATGTTTAGAGATGTTGAATAACATGGCTCAAAATCGTTTGTAATGGTGCAGGTGCATCCACTCTTTGTGTTCTCTCAAATTCTAATCTTCTCAATTTGTCAACATATCTACCTTTGTCTTTCTAAATTTATCTCACTTAATTATACTTCTTGAATAATATCTTCAAATCCTAATCTTCTTTACTACACAGTAATACTTCTACTATCGCTACTACTATGGAAATTTGAATAACCAATTGCGTCTCTGTGCTTCTGTGGTATGGCAACTTGAACTGATGTACTTACGTACGAAGTTCAACGTTATAACTGACTGACTGAGTAATAACAAATAATAGGTAATTAAATGTAATCCTAAAATTGATCATTGAAACATGTTACCTTGCACAACAATACGACGATGCATTAATTTGTCATAAAGGAATAAATAAATGTGACATGGTTATGACCAATGCTCAATAAAAAAATAGTAGGTAAATTGTATAAATGCAATTGTTTAAGATACACTAAATTGCATGAAAATTTAGTGTTTATTTCTTTTATGTGATAATGAATTAAGAAAATGTAACATCTTTCTAATTATCTAACAGAAAAAAAATGCCACAGTAGATTGGATAGCTCAATTTACAAACTAGTTGTCGATATGATTATCATCTTGTTGTCAGTAAGGTCAGGTGATGAGTTGAATTTGACAACATTCCGCGAGTGTCAATGCATGTTCTATCAATTGAAAATCTGAGATAACCTACTGAGATTTATGTAATCTAAAAAACAAAACATCGAAATAATAATTACCTTCACTTTTTTTTTGTTTAGTCAAATGATTATTTCATTCATTGAGAGAGTTTTTAAAAACATGAATAATTTGTCGTATCCAAAATGGTTGATATTTTATAAACTCTTATTAAAAAAAAAGTGCTTGTGTAACAAATCGTTGTAATCCTGCATAGTTCTTGTTTAACTCAATCAACTGACTGTACATTGATCACTGAATTGAAGTGATAATTACTGTTTTAAGCATGGTACGTACATTAGATGAAAATCATGATTTGATTTCATTTAAGAAACTTTTTGTAATTACTTAATACTTGATTCAATAAAATGAATTGATGAAATTGAACATGCTGGATTAAATCATAGAAATTTTAGATTGGTTTGAATTAGTAGATGTGTGAACCATGTGGGTAAGGATAATGACATACATGTATTCTGTTGTTCGAGACCTTAAATAATATAAGTGAAAAATAAGTATATATAATTCTCACAATAATATATACTGGATATTATGCTTCATTAGGTGTTTGTGGAGTGGTTTTAAAGTGGGTACTAATACCTTTACTAAGAAGGTTACTGTACATGTCCAAAATGTGTCTCAGTGGGATATCCCGTTTACGTACCTTTATTAATTCCTATAACCCTGGTAACTAAGTGTCTATAGGCCTAACTGTTTCATATAATATATATATATATATATATATATATATATTAGAGTTTATCAACAAGATCAAAAACATAAATACTAAAGAACAAAGATGATGTTCTATTTATGTCTATTTAGATATTAATGTAAGTTTTAACAACACAACTATATGTACAGGTTTCAAATGATAAGTATGCAAAACAATAATCTAAATAATTGTAAATTAGACGAGAAACTGAATAACAATCATGTAACAGCGTTGTATTAAGCTGCAATATATGATATGGTTTTATTCTGAGAAAATATACCTCACTCATGTACATTATAGTTTAATAAAAAAGACATTCAAATTATAAGTATTCAGGATATTCATTATCTCTACACAAAGTTGAATCAAGTTCCACTGACTATTATTTTCAATAACCAAAAAGTTATCACTTGTACACTGAATCAATTTATGGTTCAAAGTTGAATATTATCTAAGAATTGGTACATTCATTAAATTGATTGTGTTTATTTATACACACAGAGAATGAATAAATGAATAGTTCATTTCTCTCTTTCATCATATTAGATATACAGTATACTAGAAAATATTTGGCATTACAATGCTAATATAATACAATGCTACTGAATTTCACTAAGTTAAATGAAAGAAAAACAAAAACCATTCAAAATTATTCAAATATATTTGATTGTTTGTTATTCCATACACTTTAATAAACTATAACACATGGTTTGATAGATTGGACTTTTATAATCAACATTTAAACTGTAATAATAATTCAATGTAGTGGAGCGATTCCCATTACCTCTTCATAAAATATTAAACATATGCTGTTATAAAAATGTTATAAAAATGAATTGCATTTTTCCTCTATCCAAACACCTACTAATTAATATAATTGAAATTCTTTCTTCTCTTCTATAGTCAAATAATCATTAAATTTATGAATTGAAACAGGTAAGCACTTGACATAAATAAAAAAAAACAAATTGCAATGATGCATCAACTTAGTCAATATTCCATTTGGAAAAAAAGGATTAACGGAATAACTTGATTTTCTTGCCCAACGCACCAACATTTTACAAAAAAAAAAATACTGAGTAACCCAGTTTTACCAGGTGATGATTTTTTATTTTTATTTTTTCAGCGGTGGGAAAGAAAAATACTAGTAATTCAATCGTTGTGTAAAGGCTGTTTTTGAAAGTGAATCCATCAATATATATATATATATATATATATATATATACAAGATGAGGTATAATTCAAGGCGTTTTGGTCAAAAGTTCAATACATTGGATGAAATAAATATAGTGAAAATAAAATTGGGCGGATTTCGCAAACAATTTATAAAGTTTAGACAGATGTTATCCCTATTTATCTGCTAGCAATGTTGTATACACATATTCTAGTGTTTCTTTGTTAGTTTGTTCGTTTTGTACGGCATAATACAGGTACATACCTTTGAAAAAAAAAATTATTCAGATCATCAACTTCAATGTTTAGTCATAGAGTAAAAGGTAAATAAACCATTGGTACAGTCAATAATAATTTTCTAAAGTTGTTTAAAGTGAATTTCCAGGCTTTTGAAACAATTCTCATTGAATCGATGAAAAAGCAATAGTGGTATGAAATGAAGAATTAATCAGAAAGAAAGGTCCCAATTTAACAAATCATCGAGATATAGTTAATTGAAATTAATTACCAATTGAGTTTGTTGAATGAATGAAATTCTTTAATGGGTGGGCCAAGAAATAAAATCTGATAACATTGGGAGTATAGTAGAAACAGAGAGGGTGGAATATGAACTCATAAATAAAACATAGAGTAACCTTTATGATAAAATTGGTGTTAGTAATTAGTGTCCATCTTTAAAGATGAGTTGTAAGTAATACATTTATTAAGTAAATAAGATTCTTTCATGATGTTTGATAGTTTCTAGTTTACTTTTATAGAGTAACCATTTATTAGTGTATGGTGATTACAAATTAATGCAAATATCACAATGTACATCTATCTGCCGAAACTTCTGTAACATCCTGTGACATAATAGCGATAAAATAACCGACTCAATATTTGAAATGTTAAACAATCGAAATAATAAATAAATATCAATGACAACAGAAAACAAAAACGTATGAAAAATATCCCTCCAAAGTATGAAATAATTCAAGATTTAAAAGCAGATTAAGAAGGACATCAATACACTCGAACAGTCATAACCGATTCCCCCATACACGTCATATAAATTAAAGCATATGGAATCAGTAGATATCATCACAATTTATATGCTTCAATGTAGACGTCAATCCTAACGTGGTTACTTAAAATGTGAAACTGCTGCCTTTTTGACAGCTTTATCAGTGAGTGGAAAAAGACACTTATTATTTCTGCACTGAGGCTATCCCTTTGTTTAAAAATACATATTTTCTCTACTCAACAACAATTTATGTCCGATAATCTAAAGTGCACACTTGCCCGCCACTTTTTGACTGTAAATTAAACATTAAATTGAAAACTTATCATTTTCCTTGTTTAAAATGTTTTCATATGTCTCTTAAAAGAACTGAGTTTCTTAAAATGTCTCGACAGGTGGCAAAAGGGATCAGGTAACTGAAGAAACTTGAGCCTATGGTTACCCATGGCTACATAGTGATCAAGACATTTGGACTTTAGTCACTATGTCCAAAATTGAAGCTCCGCTGCACCTACTTCTTTTTGAGGAGACGTATAGAGTCATCAGCATTCACAGACAAAATGTGACTCAAAACCAATTACACGAGTCTTTACTTGGTAAATGAGTTACATCATCCTTGTCACTAGATTTGAAACTATACCACCTAATGTCAGAAATTTTATCACATAGCTGTTTCAGCTTCGACAGATATCCCGTGAAAGTGATATATTCACACTGAATACAAACTAATGTCATTTTTTTAAATCTGTACTTGTGATTAAAGTTCAAAGACTAATTTACAACGTGACCACTAATCTCAGTGACTGCACTGATATAGAACCGATTTTCCGTGTTACGTAGTTAGAGACAATAAGATTTTTGCTGACATCAAGTCATTTGTATTAGTAATTTGATTGTAAGGTGACCAACAGCATTTAATCAGTACAACATTGATTATACAGTTATTTTTTTAGTTTTTTTTTTAAAAACATTTTTACACCTTTATTTAATTTGTTTTTATTCTCTTAGTTGATTATGACCCGCTAAAAAATATCTAAAAGTTTAAACTTTAACCATTATTATATAACATACTTCATAAGCAGAAGAAAACATATCCATTGTCAAAGATTCATTCTCATCAGTTGACAAAGAGCTAAATGACGATGCAGATTTCAATGTTTCATTTATATAAGAATGTGTTGATTCATTATGACTGAAATTCTTGTCATAATTATAATTGATCAATTGTAAATCAACATTTTGATTGTTAAATTGTTCATTTGTTTTATTCGATGTTGACAAGTCAAAGTGTTGAGTTGTTGATGAAGGGCTTGAAGTAGAATTGTTTTAGTTGATTTTATTTATGTTTTAAAACAAAATAAAATAAATACAATAAAATAGTTAGATAACTGAATTAAAATGTTTAATTTTAACGAGATCAGTTACATGAACTAATTTAGTAGATTTATTAAAATTCCAAATGAATAAATATACGATCAGAGTTAGACGTTAACACCGATGGATGCCAGCTCAGTGGTCCAGAGATTAAGCGTTCGCTAGACCGAAGGCCTGGGTTCGAGTCCCGCGAGTAGCAGGAGTCGTGGATGAGTACTGCATCAAGGTTTCTAATGCCAGTCTAACATTGATCGGTTCATAAATTTAATAAAACTTTCAGACATTAAAATATGGTCTAAAATGTGAGCTAACAATGAAGCATTCATGATTTCAATGTGAAATAACTATACTGTTTGATTGATTTTTATTCGTTAAGAATTAGGATGAAATCATTCAACTTCAAATGAACTACTCTATAATGCACAAGGAAAAGGGATACTTACAAATTAACCGTTAAAAATGGACTCGTTCGGGATATAAGGAAAAAAGAACCTTCAGATTTACCATATTCAAAATTAAAATCAAAGACCTTAGACCAACCCGAGTGACGGGTATGCTAATAATTCATTGATTATTTTTTTTCAAATTAAGATTTTAGGATTTAATACAGTACACATAATACTAATCATAGTATAAAACACTAAATCGTTGGTTGCTTGATTTTTTTTCTTTCTAAATATTCTATATATGATTATGTTTACTTATCTCACTGAGTATCTATCTTGACAAATACAGTCCTCGTACAAAGCTTAATTTTCTCTCTTCTTAAATACCTGAGAATAACAGTGTTGAGTTATAGTTGTATATGAATCACATTTGATCCACTCTTAAATTGATCCTGTCTCATAGAACAAGTTAACAGCCTTATTACTAGTTGTGTACTTCAGCTTCAGAAATTACAAACAGAAATAAAATAAGTCAAGAGAAACAATTAGGATTTGAGAGAACACAAAGAATAAATGCACCGGCGCCATCGCAAACGGTTTTCAGCCATGTCACTCAGGGCCTCTAACCATCAACTATTACATCTCGCGGACCCCAACCAGGTATTCGACAACTACAGACATGAATCAATCCACTTGTCAGTGACTTCATGAATTTCTGCCATGTTTTGGTCTGGCCGCCCCTAACTTCCTTCAAATCTACTACTACACTACAAAACAAAGCTCGACGAGGCAGTCGGTAATTAGGCATACGCAGCACATGTCCCAACCACCTCAAATGATGAAGTTTCATTACTTGATCCAGATACGTGAAGCAGTCTACACGTTCAACTACTTCACTACCTATCACTAGTTCAGGTGCCGATGAAACCCAGTCTTGAAGCAACATTTTGTATTTCGAGGGTGAGAACCGCATCCCGAACATGCTTGCATTATTGCTTGCAGTAGTCAGAAGACTCTGCATTTTGTCAGCGTCTTCACCAAGTAGGTCTATGTCACCGGCATATTTTAAGTCAACAAGCGAGCCAGCAGGTAAAAGGTCTACTCCTGAAAATTCAGACGAGGATAAGGTTATATCTAGGAGCATGTCTATGATAAAATTAAACAAGGATGGAGAGAGTGGACATCCATGACGGACACCACTTGAAGTAAAGAATTCCGCTGACAGTTCGCCATAAGCTCTCACTTGACCTGTAGTGTTCGAGTGGAGAGCTTGTATAAGGTTAATGTACTTCTTTGGTACACCTTTCAATGACAGACACTGCCACAGGAATTCCTTCCTGTAAAAAATCATCGTGTTGCTTGTCCGCTTACAAAGCGATTTCGTTTTAGACATCATATTTGATTGATTTAGTTCAGTTCATACATACAGTAGATGATAAGTTACGTTTGTATTGACGTTATTTGCAACAGCTACCATTACATAAAGTAGGAAAAGTTTATAGAATACAATTAACATGACTGAATGATAGCAATTAAATTGATTTTTACAAAACTGACGATTATTACATTGCTCAACAGCTATAATCATGTGGATAGTGAACAGGATTCATGAGTTAAAGATAAATGTGTATTAGGTAGATGGTAAGAAAATTTTAAGTAGTTAAAATTAATGAATAAAATGAATCAGACCATGAATTATATATATATATATATATATATATATATATATATATATATATATATATATATATATATTGAAGTTTTAAAGAGGCATAACTTGTTTAGATGTTCTAGACATATTTTTTATTGGTCACTGACCACAAAATTCAAGCCATCCTAGTAATTAAACAGAATTATCGACTCAGAGAAATATTTTCAGGATCACAATTCATGGTGATGACAATGATTAATATTAGAGCACTCCAGTAAACAGATGATGTGAATCAAAAATTACTTATTGTGGAGCGATATATATATATATATATATATATATATATATAATTGGATCATATGATAATCACAGTTTCAGCATAAAGTACAATGTTAATATACTTTTATGCAAATCAATGTAGAACTCGATATTTGTTTCTATAAAATTGACTAATTTGAAGAAATTTTTTTATTTGTCAGAAGAAAAAGTTGAAGAAAAAATGTTCTAGGAATCCGTGAAAAGTAGCATTTCATATTTTGATCAATAATTATAAAATAAAAGTTTTCTACACTGAATAAAATAATTTCAAGTAGGAGAGTGAACCAATTCCAGTATTTACAATGGATCATATTCATGTGTGAACTGATGCATCCCAATCTACTTTGGTTGAAGTAATTTCAACTTCTTTTAAATATATATATCATTTGGTCATTTTATATTCATTTCAATAATTTCTCCTTTCTGAAGTTATATAAATCACTGGTATAAATAAACAGAATTATACACTGGGACTTTGAAAATTATGCATCATATGAAGTCACTGATATCTACTTACTGATAAACTACAACAGCATCTAAGTATTTCGACTAGTGTAGACACTTATCCAATAATGACACATTTTTGAAGAGATATGAAAATATCTCGTGATTTTTGTTTAATATCTGTTTATAAAACATAATTTTCAACAATAATTATTGCTGTTTATTTTAAGTGGTACTAAATAGCAGCTTGATAAAATAGAAATATTTTATATTATTTTATTCTATTTAATAAACTAATTGCGTTAGAATGAATAAACCATATTTTTAGGGATAACTGAAGTATCTTGAGCAAACAGTAATAACTATGAGGTTAGTGCTACGCATGAACGTAAACAGGTCATGCGTAACAGTTAGATTATGAAATCTAAATACTAAAATATCTGTTAATTTTGCAGCTTCATCTACTCTAAAAGACAAATATTACAAAAACAATTTATTTGGTAGAGACCGAAGAAAATCGTTTAGATAGACTTTGCAAATAGGATATAATGAAGATTTATAATGAAGAAACGAAAATTGAAATTGAACCGATGACTGATAAATAACTAATCCGGAGTTCTACTAACTGAATAATTGTGCCCAGTTATTAAAGTAACTTATTCAATTTTGAACTAACTAAATAAATAGTATTCGAATAAAAATTTAACACACACGTTTACTTGACCACTGAATAATGATGCACTAACTGGAAATCAATTTTCGAGATCTAAGCACAATAATAAATTATTCTTTCTTTAATATAACGATAAATAACTTTTTTTGTACTTCTTAGAATAGAGAAAGAGTCCAATGAATTTAAAAAGAAATAATAGAAAAAAAAATGCATTTGGACATAAACACGTAGAGTGACATACGTTTACTCACACTGCAGTAAAGTATGAAGTCTATATGTATTGGTGTGCACATGTATAGATTGAAACAGTACAATTATTATTGATAGAGTACATACTAACAAAAACAAACATATATAATGTTATAGTGATTTGCATAAAGCAGATCGATGAAAAAAATATTCATTAACACTGACAAAGTTTGTCTTACAAGTTTTATAGTTAAACAAATAACAATTTTGTTATTCACTATGCTCATAGAAACATTTATTTTATTACAATAATAAAAGGTTTGTATATTTCTATTGTTTTATTTAACAGTGACCGAAATGAGAATATTCATAAATATGGCAACGGTATATATGAACTGAAAAATTCTGAAAAGCCTTATGACACTGGACCTTTAAATGTGAAGATGACGGTTTAGTTGTATAGTTCTCATTACAATACGTTAAGGTTCTGGTTGATTGTTGGTGTGCATAAATGATAAATCTTAGGCTACAACGAAACAGCTGTTCCCCTTCTTAATTTCTTTTTTTCTCTCTCTATCTCTGATTTATACAGCTTCATGGAAAACTGTGAAGGTTCAGTTTTAAGATTATCTATACAGTTTATCACGTTTAACAAAGCAATGCACAAGACAAGATTGAAAGGAATGAAAAGAAAGTGAAATAAGACAAGAAGAAAATCACTCTTGACAAAAGAAGAAATCAAGAGAAAAAAAACATGTTCAATGTTTAGAAAACGAACAGTACAAATGTATCTTTGCCGAGACATGAAAAAAGATGTCCGGTGTTTATAAGCGTATTTCTATCTTTAAAAATGTTATTATATCACATTGAAAACCATTACTCAACGAAATGTATAAGGCTCTTTACAATAGTGATAAAATGATCCATTTAAAGACACAAACGAATATAAAGAACTCATAGGTAGAAGATAAAATTCGTGTGATGTTGATGGTTTACCAAGATGAGGTTGTTGTGAAGCCCCTCCAAAAAAACTTGAAATATAATAAGATTCTCTTGGTTAACTCTTAATATATTCCAAGAATAAAATTTATTTTATTTCGTTGCCCAAAATAAATCAGTAGTTGACAACTTTACATACGATCATCATGCTTTATCTCGATGAAGATATACCAATCATGGCTATTTCCCGAAGTGAAATTAAACAATAGCTCTGTTTAAATAAAGCATAGATGAGCGAAATTTATACAAATTCATGCACAAAAGTCACACTTACTTGGTAATTTCAGATTTTGACATGGATATTTGAACAGAATCTGTATTCACCTCGGGTTTCTCAAAACAAGGACTAGAAGAGTCTGAATTCACATAATGACTTTCGGTTAACTTCATAGTATTTTGCTGATTTGAACCATTTATCATATGAGCAGATGATAATTGAGTTAACGAATCATGAAATCTTTCACAACTTGTATTATTAGAATTACATAAAGCTTGTTGATTTAAAAATGCAAATATGTATGGAATCCCACGGGCAACAATCTGCCATTTTTTGAATAAAGAAATGTAAATATCATTCGAAAAACAAATAAAATCTACAAAATGCCATACATTCAAGGTATAGTTGCAAATAACTACGAAAAACGCTTAACTTCGCAAACCAAATTTATCTAAATAGAATTGACTTCGCTAATATCGTTGTAGATGATGAAACTGAACAAACGTTTTAGCTAGTTGATGGACAAATACGGATTTCCAGTATACAGTATATTTTGTTTAAACTTTTCATAAGTAGGAAAAACATTTATGTAACTAAGGCTTAAACGTAATTCTACTTACTGATGAAATTAGACAAGAACAAAGTGGCCATATAACTTAGTAATATGAACATTTCTAACGAATACTATAGGCTGTTCTTACTTAATAAGTTTGTACTATTCTTCAAGAAAATATTTTGGCTTTTCTGCTAAATATCACTGTCGACTTTATGTTGTTCTTTCAACCGAGATTTTATTTATTTAATAAACAATTGAAGTAACATGTTAATTAGTATAAATTAACATGTAGAGACTTAGATTAAGGGATAATCTTTCACAAAAGAACATTTAACATCATTATTTTGACTGGTGAATTGGATTTTCCGTTTCAAACTCGAATTTCTTATGACAATAATGTATATTGATTCGAAACAGTTTACGCTGAGTCATCAATCTAGTTTTCTTGACAAGTACGTTTGACAGTAAAGTAAACAAAATCTCAATCAGACAATAATAATAATGGTAGTGTTTTCAATGAATTTAAGTCCTTCCGTAAGAACGATAAAAGAAGGCAAGCAAGCAAGTCGAACTAATAAAGAACTTATGGGAAGGTTCATAACGTTTACACAACAGAATTAAAACACATGATATTGAATGATAATGATTGTGCAACATCAAAAATCAGTTATAGTTGAAAAATGTGTACTATTCCTTTCTAACCTAACTGTTTATTGTTTGTTTGAGTTCATTACGAGACTTAAATGTGTTCTGATGACAGTCGGTTTTAGACAGAAGCTTAAGAACATTATAAAAAGAACTGGAAATTTTCATCGGATTGGTGCTTGGTAATAAGAATTTCATAAGAATATATAGATTAATTTTTTGACCCAATCAAAGACATTTTTCTATGAATAAATCAAGCATCTAAAAATGGAATTCGTATTAAAATTTTAGATTGTATTGCAAGGTGAACAGATAATATCTACATAAAATATGAGCACAAGGCGAGACTTGATGGTTTCTACTGTTTGCAGTGAATGTATACCATAAATCAGACTGAAAAATGGATAGTATGTAAACTAGAAAACACTTCAATGTGCTACCTAAATTAATCTAAATTCACAAAATGCAATTGATTATTTATTAAATCGATGCATAACCGTAACCTGTTAAGACCTAGGTGTTTGGTTTAGCTTTAAGATAACAAATCCCGATTACTTCTGTAATGTTTGTATAGCAGGCAGTCTTGGGTTATCAGCATCAAATCAAATCAGATTGTAAGCACAATAAGTGATGAAAATGTTCATAACTAAGTTTTAAAAACATGGTTTGGTAAAGAGAATAAGTTTCAAAATACCTCAGTGCCAAAACTCACACTTAAAAGGGGAAGGCATAAGGGATTTTCCTCCAGAGATAACTTTTCTAGGCACCACATGTATCTGATGTTCAGAGGTAGTTGCTTTACATTATTTGAATGCAAGTCCAAAATCTTCAAGCAACGAAGACCAAGTATGTCTAAAAATTAAAATATGAGAAGATAAATTATAACTGATGAAGGTAAATAAAAATGGAAAAATTACAAGTACAAGGCCAACGTAGAATTCTCTTTGTTAAAATATGCCTTCTGAATCTCGAACGAAATTCACATTTTAAAAATAACTTTTGATATGAAACACAAACCATGTACGTGAATGGCAAAAGCGTATGTATAATTATATTTATTTTATTATCCTTTATCAAAGAGGCTGAATATAAGTAGTAAAGAGATTGAAATCAATCTACTAAACGAAACATTACCTATTATCCATAAATGTAATAAACACGATAAACGTTGTTAACTAGAATGCTAAAATCTGCTGAACGCAGATGTCTAACTATATCTAACAGAATGAAGTGGGATTTTCCAAAAAATAGTTTTGGACTAAAGGTTGATTATATTACACTTTAATGAAATAGCTAGTGTCATATCGTTCATAATATTGCCTAAAGAAAACCGTTATTAATAATCACGGCGGGACAAGACTGAAGCCTGAAGGATTGTAAGCGTAAACTGAATAATTAGAAACTAGATAACTGCTAATAATACAGAGATATACATTACAAACGGAGCCAAGATTTTCGGCAAGTTTATGATAAATGTTATCTAGAATAAGATTTATGAAGATTGAACTTAGTATCTACCAAACAGTGGTAACCGAAGAACACAACAGATAGATACTCAGTTGAAAAACGATTTTATCCGTAAAATCTTTTATATCAAGAATAAAGAAATGCAGTCAAACTAGGAGTGAGAATGAAAAAGGTCAATGGTATATTTGCAGGATAGTCTGGATGTAGGTCAGTGAGTACACTAAGCTAGTTAGTTGCTGCAAGGGATGAGTCGCACACCACACCCAAAGGCGTTCCAGTGTGGAGGTGACCGAGAGCCTTCAGCTAGGTTGTGTCCACTACAATCAATTAGGTGAGCAACGGTGTTGGAGACTTACAAGACTACTTATTTTGGGGATTTATTTACCGCGGAAAAACGTTTGCAGTAAAACACAAGAATAGTCCAGAAATATAGAGCCACTTTTTCGATTTCCTTTTATCAGCAAACAGCAGTGAAATTTTACCTGCTCAATGTTCTCAAATAAGTATGGACTAGTTGAGCTACTTTTAGCATCATGTTTACCACCAGTAGAAGTAATAATATTAACAACCATTCATATTTAAGAGACATTTCGAATACAGATAACAATAGTTTTACACTCATATTAATAAGAAGCTTACGCAAATGATACTTTAATCGTGCTGAACTGACAAACTCATCTTATATGCAAGGTTGTTCTAAAAAACAAAATTCACTAAACCTTTACCATTATCGTTGCAGTATGGCTTCAAAATGATCCAGAACTAAATCAAATATAATATACATTGAGTTTTAAAGTATAATTGAACTACAACACAAACAAACAACATACATATATGCATTAAAATCTAGTATGTGCAATTAGAAAATATCCTGGAGACATTCCATTGTAAAATTGGGTTATCGATGAAAATATGAACCGTCACAAGTATCGCTGCTGCAATTACACCTTCGAAATCCCAAAATATGTTTAAGTTCCAACAAAAGTAATTCTAAGTTAGCTTCGTCAAACCTTTAAACGCTTTGTACTCTAAGTGAAAAATCAGGAAAACCGATGAGTATCAAAGAAACATTATATGCATAAATTAATGATCTGGATTTCGAACTGCATCAAATAAACATACCTTCTGGGAGAACTTCAATCAGATTGCATCCCAACAGCAAAACTTTCAGACTGTGAAGCGAGCAAACTGAACAAGGAAAGCATTTAAACTTATTAGAAGACAGATCCTGAAATTCAACTAAACACTAACGAGGAATGTTACCAGTTCCTGTAAGTTTTTAAGTTCAGAAATGCTTTCAGGCAATGATGACAAGTAATTGTTAGAAATTAACAGTATCCGAAGGTTCCTCAGTTTACACAAGGAGTTCGGAATCGCAAATATTTTGTTGAAGCTAAATCATAATGCTATAATTATTAGATTACTTTACCTTAAATCCAAGGTGGTAAGCAGTCCATATCGTTCTATTCCAGTCGGAATATTTGTGATGACATTTCGAGATAAATCTAAATATTCTATAAACCTCAAAGTTTCGCAAACACTCGAAAAATCTTTCAAACTGCAACTGGAAAAGACTTAAGAAACTTTTTGAAGGATGTAATCTCGACATACTTGCTTGGCGCTTAGAATAGTAGTTAGAAAAATAAGCTTCTTTGGTGGTTGTATCATTCTTCAAAGCATCACTTGATTTATTGGGTACTGAGAGGCTATAAAGCATCAATGAGTATTCATCCCCCAAGATAGAAGTTCTAAAGTGAAACAGCATCACGACCTTTCATATTTACGCAATAAAACACGTACAAATTACAATATAAAAGAAACATAGAAATATGTATATATTGAAGAATTTGGTATTACTTACACGAACCATACGTAATTTCAGAAACGCGTAAACCTTTTTCATGAACGTTTATTTGGAGTGAAAATCACCTTCAGTAACGTAACTGCCAACAAATTAAAACGGACATTTCTGTGTAGTTTTATGGTATTAGGTTTGCCCATAAATAATAAAAATAATATTTATTTTAAAACAACAGTGTTTCACATATGGCATACCACTTTATGTATAACTTCAAACTGTTACAAATGCTATCACATTTACAGAAATAAGTTGCTTATTTAGTTTGATATTCTACATTATACGCAGGCGATAGACATAGAGGGTTACTGCTTCCAGGTGAGATTATGAATGATTATTGCATTCTGAAGGGTTATTATTTTTCGCAAAACGCTTATTCATGCATGAGTGTTGTGTACAAGTGATTTTGATAATGCTAACATTCACTTTCCCGACCGTAGCTGCTACCTTGACGTGGTGGTCGGGCTGGCCTATCGTTATGACCCGACCGAGCTATATCAGCTGGAACATATGTTCCTGAAGGTTCTACCATACCAGGCAGGTCGATTGGAGATCAGTGAGACTAAAAGCAGCTACCCCAGGTCTGAGGGCGAAGTCGTACTGCTGACTGCAGAGGGGTGTGACAGCAGTAAGGTGTTTCCCTCGGACAACCAGCATCTGCAGCGATGCTGCCTTCTCACAAGGAAGGAAGAGTTAGAAAAGGTCGACTCCAAAAATGTCACACCTCACTCTATCTCACGGATTTCCGTCTCCTTGGGTAAGGGTGCCCACTGAGGGCCTTTAAGAGCGGATCTAATCCTCAAAATACCTTTGATAAAAAGGCCGTGAGTGACCGGCCTCAAGCAGTTGTCCCTTGGCCTCTGCGGTCACGCACCCAGGTCGTCAAGACCAACATTAATCTATCTTCCTTTTCAGGTCCCTCAAGAAACAACCTTCCAAGTGACAACCGCCCTCATACCCGTAGCAGCACGAGAGACCGAATTGGTCAAAATCAAACCCTTCCTACACCTCGTAATACCTCTCTTCTCTCCACAACTAACTCTATTCACATTCCCTTATCTGACTGCACCGCTAATGCAAACGATGCGAGCTGACGAAACGTTATTTCTGGTCTCGTGAAACCCCGTTCTATACTACATGTTGGAGCATTTAATGTACGGACATTGTGTCAAATAGGGCAACCGGCATCATTAGCTAGGACTTTAGAATCTGGTGCCATCGATGTATGCTGCGTCTCGGAAACGCGCATGCAGGATCCTAGTAAAGTCATTGATCTGATTTCGCCTTGCCAAAACAAATACGCAGCCCGATTAACAATTTGTGTATCCGGTAACCCTGATACTGCTTCCCGGGGTCTCGCTGGTGTAGGTATAGCATTGAGTCGTAGAGCTGAACAATCTCTCCTTGACTGGATCCCAGTAGATAGTCGTTTGTGCGCTGTCCGACTAAACGGGACAGTAAGGACTCGGAAAGATAGGGACACTCGCCGTTGCCTCTTCGTCGTATCTGCCTATGCCCCCACTGACTGCAGTTCAGACGAGGTTAAAGATGAATTTTACAGAAAGCTTTCGGACCTCCTCCAAAAAGCTAGGCGCTCTGATATAGTATTAATGGCTGGTGACTTCAGTGCTCAAGTAGGTAGACTGAGTGAAAATGAAAGACACCTGGGTGGATCTTATGGTGTCGCGGCTCAGAGAACAGACAGTGGTGACCGTATGTTGCACGTATCTGTTGACCTGGCGACCTCCAAATCGTCTCAACGTTGGACCCAACTAGATCATATCGCCATCAGCCACCGATGGAGGGATTCGATAGAAGACTGTCGCTCGTTTTGGTGCACATGTTTAGATTCAGATCATGCTCTAGTGCGAGCTCGTATTTGTTTGAAACTTACTGGGCGTAGGAAAGACACTGTAAGGAAGCCTCTTAGGGTTTTACTTAATGACCATAAAGCTAAGAATATATTTCAGGAACAAAGAGAAAGACAGTTAGGCGACCATTTAAGCGATTCCCATCCGAAGTCAAGTTGGAATGATATCAAAAATGCTGTGGAAACAGCAGTGATATCTGCTAGTAAGGTAAACCATAAGGCTAGGATGAAGCCGTGAATCTCAGTAGCATCCACCGATCTGATGGATGCTCGAAAACTCATCCCACCTGGCTCTGAACATGATGAAGAACGAAGTCAGCTTAGGCGCAAGCCTGCGCAACGACCGTGAACAGTGGTGGGTGGCGAAAGAACAAGCGATGGAAAAGGCAGCGGCGACAGGCAACAGTAGACAACTTTTCCGCCTTATTAAAGAAACTGGTATTAAGAACCCGAATGTGAATGAGACTATCTCGGAAAAGGATGGTCTTATTATCCATTCTCAATCCAGGAGACTGGATCGATGGGCAGAACACTTTATGAATCAGTTCAACTGGCCTCGAGCCACTCTTCGGTTACCCACGATCTCCAGTCATCCTGAATGGCATATCGACGTAAGTCCCCCTTGTCATAATGACGTTGGGAAAGCGATAGGAAATCTGAAGTGAGTGAGAACAGCTGGTCCCGATAGACTTACACTTGAGATATTTAAGGATGGTGGTCCAGTTTTAGCAGCCAGATTGACTAAGTTCTTAGGTAGAATCTGGGAACTGGACGTAATCCCATCCAAATGGTCCCAATCACTGATTGTCCCAATTCATAAGAAAGGACAAAAGTCTTCTTGTTAAAATCACAGGGGAATAAGTTTAACTAATTTGGTGTATAAATTGTAAGCCTCGATAATTCTTAGACGCCTAACCAGAGCTCGTGAAGAGCAGACTAGAGAAAAACCCAGGAGGGTTTACGGCATGGACGTGGCTGTATAGACCACATTTTTACACTACGACAGGTCCTGGAACACAGACATACATATAAGCGTCCAACAATAGTTGTCTTCCTGAACCTTGAAGCGGCATTTGACTCTGTGGATCGTGAGGTTCTGTGGCAGTGTTTGTCATTAAAAAGTGTACCAATCAAATACATTAACCTTATACAAGCTCTCCACTCGAACACCACTGGTCGAGCGAAAGCTTATGGCAAACTGTCAGCGGAATTCTTTACTTCAAGTGGTGTCCGTCATGGATGTCCACTCTCTCCATTCTTGTTTAATTTTATCATAGACATGCTCCTAGATATAACCTTATCCTCGTCTGAATTTTCAGGAGTAGACCTTTTACGAGGAGGCTCGCTTGTTGACTAAGAATATTCGGATGACATAGTTCTACTTCTTTAAAACGCTGACAAAATGCAGAGTCTTCTGTCTACCCTAAGCAACAATGCAAGCATGTTCGGGATGCGGTTTTCCCCCTCGAAATGCAAAATGTTGCTTAAAGACTGGGTTGCATCGACACCTGAACTATTGATAGGTAGTGAAGTAGTTGAGCGTGTTGACCGCTTCACTTATCTTGGGAGTCTCATCAGTGCTGATGGCCTGGTGACTGAAGAAATCTCAGCTCGGATACAGAAGCCTCGATTGGCTTTTGCCAACCTGCGTCACTTACGGCGTAGGCGAGATATCCGTTTGCTGACTAAAGGACGAGTGTACTGCGCAGCAGTTCGCTCCGTCTTACTTTATGGCTGTGAAACATGGCCAGTGAGAGTAGAAGATATTCGTAGGTTACTGGTTTTCGATCATAGGTGTCTTCGAAGCTTTGCTCGTATATCCTGGGACACTCGAGTGAGCAACGCTGTTATTAGAAAGCGGGTGCTAGGTAAGAATGACAGATCAATAGATGAAGTAATGAAACTTTATCAGTTGAGGTGGATGGGTCTTGTGTTGCGTATGCCTAACCACCGACTGCCTCGACGAGCTTTGTTTTGTAGTGTAGGAGTAGGTTGGAAGAAAGTTAGGGGCGGCCAGACCAAAACATGACAGCAATCTATGAAGTCATTGACAAGTGGACTGAGTCATGTCGGCAGGTGTCGACTACCTGGTTTGGGTCCGCGAAATGATAATAATCGATAAATAGAGACCCTGAACGACATGGCTGAAAACCGTTTGCGATGACGCCGGTGCATTTATTCTTTGTGTTCTCTCAAATCCTAATCTTTTGGATTCTTCAACACCTCTAGTTTTGACTTTTTAAACTTTTCTCACTGAATTATACTTCTTGAATGATATCTTCTAATCCTAACCTCTCTGATTGCTTCTAATACCTTTACTACCTCTTCTACTATTGGATTTGAATTGACAATTACACCTCTGTGCTGATGTGGTATGGCAACATGAACTGATGTACTTACGTACGAAGTTTTACGTTGCATCTGACTGACTGACTGAACATCCACTTTGATCATACATGTTCTGTTATACATAGGTAATTAAAAGGTCGACTTCAAGTCAAAAAAGAGAGGGAAGGAAATAGGTGAAATTGAGATCAATTTTACAATTATTTTCGGTACATTTCTGTTTAAAGAAGCAAACCTCAGCGGTCATATTTCAACTGAACATGAAATTCAAGAAAAATCAATAACACCCATAACTTTGTTGAAAATGGGTTCGAATTATCATTGCCTAGGATGATGTGATGACATTTACCATTGAAGGCAGGTGAAGTTCGCCAAATATCAATTCTTAGGCGTCATGAATACTAGGTGAAAATAAAAGAATACAAAAAACCTTAATCCAGTTACAGGAACCTGTACTAGCTCATATAATCCTCTTCCAGTGTAGTACTTATCCAAGGCTTATGTGTGCATAACCTTTGAGATAAAGTATCTACGATCAAACTTGAAAAGAATACACCCAAAACTAGAGAAAACTTCCTCTTGACTAAGTGTGCACTAATGTGGAATAGCCTACCCTAAGCATTCCACATAGCAACATGAGTTTGTACAGCCTCTTGATGAAGCTGTCGATTGAACTGATTCATCTGCACGCGTGAACTCACTCGCATACTGCTTCTATATTACTAGCTTCGAATACATTTAAGTTGCACAGAGCTTGGTGCTGCATTTTATTTATTTGTTTTTTTCCCTCCAAGTAGCATTGAATTCTTCTAGTTAATACAAAGCCCTTGAGCTTTTCTTGAAACTGATATGTTTTTCGCTGGGTCGGTCGATACAGTCCAACTGTAAACTGGCTGAATAGAACGTACTTTACTGTCCTGGACGAAACTTAATCAACACCCGTAATCTTGTGATTTTCATATTGCCCATTATCAGTTTTACTGTTCCCACATGCACTATATTGACTTACGACTGACCCCACCTTGTTATCTACTGCCCCACTTCTAAACGTAATATTCCTCAATTGTCATGAATTTCTGTGGCAGAACATTTTGTTGGATTTCGGCTGTTTTGATTGATGAGGAGACTAATCAGTGATACTGAGATTGCACTTATACGCTTGTTACTTCTGAGACTCATGTATTCTCATTCATGCAAGATGTTGGTATTTGGTGAAAAAATTTTGTAGTGTGAAATGTAATTATCAATGGTTTTTAAAAACTCTAATCTTCTTCCTGAACATTCAATTTCAATGAGCAGATATTCTGCATCCTGCTTCACCTTTTCTACTATCCACTTGACGCTCCAGGACCCTTCTTTCTTGGATGCTGTACTCCTTAATTTGTGGACTATATTATTACAATTAACTTCAATTTTAGTGGTCAGTATGAATTTCATCCTGAGTTATCACTGCATAGTATGAAATTTCATCTATAATTTTATGTGGAAAATTTTAGCCACCCATATGAAGCTAGTGAATCTTGTGTAATATTTCACTAGCTGGAAAAATTCTTACAGAAAATATGCTGGCAACTTGAACACTGATCTTGCCTGTAAATTGGCATGTATACTGTCACGAGTTATCTGAGAATAAATTACTATCACTATTTTTACTTCACCAGGAAATGTTAGGTAGAGCTCTGAGTATATATGTTAATTTTCCGCGTTTCAAATTTGTTTCTCTCTTATTTAGTCAGTTCTCAAAAGTATGGTCACAGAGGTACACCCTTGTCACCTCCAGTGAAAATGCACCCTCTTTATGCGCACGACTGGGCCACAGCCTGTCTCAAGCGATTTGCAACTAATTTGATGCTGAATTATGCATACATATCAAGACTCCTACTATGTATCAAAATCATTCATATACATTTATTAAAAATGTGGCTGAATCAGACTGTTTAGGTCATTCAAAATGATGTCGACGAGCCATTATACACATACACTTATTTCTAACCAAACATCACTATATTTTTAAACGAAAAAGCTAGCATATGCAATAATTGATCTTCCGTGTATGAGGCCATCCCCCTTCCAAATGATGTTAGGTCATAAAAAGTAATCATAAAAATTATTACTACGCAACTTAAAAAACAGAAAATATATACAAGTGAATTCGCGAACTGGCGTTTCGCAGCAACTAAATGAGTATTGATCAATATGGCTTGAGAATCCTAACTCTTATTAAAAAGACGTGGTTGGTACGCCTTAGTAAAATGAATTTGTCCAGTACTCCTGTATAGGGATACTACACAAGTTAAACAAATATGTTATTCTCCAGATGAATATCTAGAGTGATAGAGCATAACTAAGTTCACATAATCATGTGCATAGTACACATAAAGGCAACTTTCAACGCGTGAATAAGTGATGGTTATGATTTATGTTAACTCTTACCAAAAATCTCTTACTTTCATGTCACAGCAACCCCTCAACAAAAAGTACGGCTCCACATTTGAACACTTCAAATTCGAGAGGAACGAACGTACATTCATGTACAATGAAAGATTTTCACCACCATATGATTCTGTCTGACATGTATCATGTAGAAAACCAACTAAGTCATTAGCGTCCACAACAACTTTAGTGTCTTTTAGAAAGAAAGGTTCCCATACAGAGAAATTCCTTAAAAGAATTCTTTCTAGGCCCAATACGGTCATTGTCAATTTACAGGGATTCTGTGCAAAAGGGCAATCTGAAAAATATTAAAGGAATTAAAAGTCTTCTGAGCAAAGCTATGTAGAAATGCAGCAAATTCGACAGTTCCGTAATTTAGGGAAATGAATGATATGCGGAACGTCACAAAACGTTACTACCAAAACATTACAAACATACACTAAATAGAGATGATAGAAGTAGAAGATAGAGACCACTCACTGACATATATGATTTAATCAAAAAAGGAAGGTTAATATGAGAAAATGAAGATGTACTTCACTCTAAATCTATATAACTAGATTATCAGGACATCTCAACACCTTTGAAATGGTCTTTCTTTATATCTTTAAACTAATGCATATGTTCTACAAGTATGAGAATGTTTCGCATACTGAAATCCTCTGTGTAAGGATGAGTTTAAGACACTCAACGAGTGAGCATCTGAAGTACACCACAAGAGTCAGTTGAGAGAATGAATTCATGCATTTTATAAAGAAATGTGTAGAAACGAATCGACATTCGAAAACGGACTGAAAAGTACTCCATCATATTAGAGCTCGAACTCAATAATATTAGTCTTATTAATGAAAGAACTCAATTAAACTGTATATTACTAGATTATACCATACCGTTTTGCATGGCACAAGGTCTGAGAAGTGATCACTCTATGTAAAATAAGAATAACGACCTCTTGATATTGTGTCGGGATTGAGACACACAAAGCATATGTCATAGTAGTCTACATACACTCGTAGCTAACTGCTGAACATTTTAATATATCTATAGTACTAGAGGCAAACAGGTCGGTGAAGTAATCTGAATGTTCAGAATATAGTGGGGACCTAACTCTGCCGTCTTCTGTGACTTGCGTGATGAAGCCGGAATTTCCATTTTCCAATACTAAATTATTAGGCCTAGCATTACTGAAATTAGTATCTGCAAGTGATGATCTCTTGAGAGAAATCGTAAGTCACGGTTGCCTCAGTAACACTAGGTAGTTCGTCTCGATGAAGTAAAACGCTGAAGTAAGTTTTTTCTGCGTAACGCTGCGCAGGTTACTTAGCGACTGAGAAATCACAATGTATGGTAAGCCTTATTTTCCTCATAAGCGATTCTAAATGGAAAGTTGAGAACGATTCTGAGCTATCATGTTCAATGACATCGTTGACAAGATGCTTTAAATTATGCATATTGTAAACTAAGTGTTCTTCATATCCTAAGAGGAAATTATTTAGATTACTGTGAACGCTTGGGCAAAACACTATGCAATCTAGTTTGAATACTATAAATGGACAAATACTGATAAGCGAAGAAAATTTAAATAAAGTCCAGACGGTAATCGGTTAAGAAGTACTGCAGGACCCAACCGTAATAAAAACAACCTGCTCTCAGTGCTTTCCAGGTTGGACGACAATTTCTATGGCAGTTCCAACTTGTGTGTTGCTTACAAAAGTGGTATAGCTTCATTTATGAATTCAAAGATTGATGGGTTCATTTGGTTATGTTGTTTGCTAGGTAGTTCAGTCTATGAACAGATGTTTCTTCACTACACCGAGGTGAATGAAGTGTTCTGGCTATAACGGAAATACGTTTAACATACCTTTGGAAGATTTTCGGAAGAGCTCCTACCACGATGATGGATTATTTGAGACTGACTCCGAAATCTGACACTACTTTTCGAGTTATGTTCAACATTGGAGAGTCATTCGACTACTGAGCCAAGTGCCTATGGCCGGTACTGAGATATCCATATTTAATAACTGTTTTGCAGATGTGTAATATATTTCTTGTTAAACAGAGAGCTCTATACAAAGTCTGGTGCTATTGTTATTTGGTCACGACCACCTACACTCCCGAGGCTTTTCTTGTCAGTGAGATTAGAAAACAAATCTTTCGTCTCTTCAGATTATTGAAGAGGCGATAAGCTCAGAAAGGTTCTATCCGCCAATATACATACGTCGATCTTCTATTCCGTCAAAAAAATGTTATGCTTCACCTACACAGGAATATTTAATACAAGAGTTGAGTGGAACGAAATAATATTTCTTCTACTTAGGTCCAGATTGAAGCAAAGAAATATGGGATATACGTTTTTAACTAGTCCCTAACATGCTATATGATGTTTAAAACAATTAAAATACGGTTTTACTTCGGTTTGGCTCTATAAATTTCCTCATTGGTCCGATGATCAAACCAACGAATAGTCTGATTTCAGATACCATACTTATATTGAACTTTGGCGAAGGCAATATGGTTAGACCATAAATAGCTGACAGTATTTAAGGTCAATTTTTCTTTACACGAACAAAATCGCACTCCTTAGCACATGAGCTATCTAATAGTATCGTAGTTCTCGGTTTGTGTAATTGGTTGATCAATAAAATCTGTTTAAAGGCGAATGCACGACAAGGATTAGAGTTCGAATGCGCAAATTCACTCCATATATAATTACTAATTACTATAGCAATATCTTGATAATATACGGAAGGCGCGAGAACACGTTACCATCCGATCACCTGTTTGAAGCACAATTTCTTTACTTTGGATCCAATATCCAATATCTGTTTCACGAGCTAGTATAAACCAATTGATTTCTTTGCGCTCCATTCCTGTTCTTTCGGTACGGTTCCAGGTGTTTGATAGTGTCCAAAGGATGCGGGTCTAGCCACTCGAGTGCCTAATCCTAGTCAGTTGGCAGTTGTTTGTGAGTTTGAAAGGTTCGTGGTTTGAACGAATACCTTTGTTTCAAGGCAGTAGGGTTTCTGGATATTAGAAAATACCACATCACCAGACCGGAGATCAGTTAGTCACAATATGGAGAATAATAATAAGAATAAGACTTCAGAAGTTAGAAAATAAATGGATTATTTAGTTTACTAATTGGTAGTGAAGATTGTGCCAGAGGACTGAAGTGTAAGCAAGGGAGAGGAAACAGAGATAATAAATGAGATACATTTCGTAAGTGATCTGGGGAAATGGCAATAATAACAACAAACAGGTCTCAAGACATGCATAAGGCGCAGCTGGTCTACGAGGGAGATGATAATCCGTACGTGAATACGCACTTATCAAGTTTATTCTTAAAGCTGTCCATTGAGGAGGCTGTGGTCACCTCAGCTTGGATAGCATTCCAAGTTGCAACGACTCTTAATGAGAAAAATTGTGCACTAACCGGAGTGTTCGCTCTTTGATGCTCAATTTTTCCAGGATTACCTTGAGGAACGTGGTGTTGATGCTTCGGGAGCATGCTCACATTGAGATGATTTGGCGTGCCTAATATGTATGCCACAATGAGATCACCTCTGATTTCCCTGTAACTCAGGGATAATTACCCGAAGTGCTGCGATTTGGTAAAAACCCACTGATTTCTTTACGCCCGCTTCTTGTTTATTCGGCACTGTTCCAGGTATCTGATAATGTAGCGATAAAACATAAGTTCCACGTTGAGGAGGACAGGAAGCTGGATGGCCAGTATTAGCCATCACGATTTGACCTCTCAGTTGATGTAGATTTTTCTTGAATGCGCTGACAGGTGTAACTTCAGCAACATGTTAGAGTAATCAGTTCCACTCGCCGACGATCCGAATGAGAAGGGTGGTAGCCAGCTGACAAGTAATTTGCCCTCGGCTAGTGAACAATTTTATACTTTCCATGTAAATCCTCTGTTTTGGAATGTAACAAAAATGAGGGCATGTCAGGTGCGAACACTTCACTGAGTAATTAAAAACTGTACCTATACTCCTTCTATATGATGAAGGAAGTATGTTTAATTTAAGCAATCTTTCTTTATACGACAGCAGCGCGGTTCCATTGGCGGTTATTTGAACCTTTTCAATATCCCACTCCGATTTTAGGCGGTTCTGGCGGTCTGCATATAGTACTGGAGTCCACGCCGAATAAATACTGCATACAAAGTCGGAAATGGCTAAACGTTATGCGTTCTGACCTCAGGGTTCTAAAACCTTAAAGGCTATAGCACAGAACTGTGCAGTGGTTTTCAAGTCTTGGGTAATGTTAATGCATCGGTAAGATGCTCACGTTGGTATGGTTTAGCGTGCCTAGTATAATAATAATAATTTATTCTCAAATAACGAATATTTTACGAGAGGCATGCCAATTTACAGGCAAGATCAAAATGTTAACTTCGGTAACATATATCTTTTAAAACCGTGTACAGTCACTGATATATTTCATAAGATACATTGGCTCCATTCAGATTGTCTACAATGTACAACGCGAATAATTGGCGCGAGTTACGGCGATTGTGTTACGACAAGCTTCCTAATTACCTTGAAACAATGTAAGTTAAAGCCAGGTCTGCTTATAACAAGAATTGATGAGGTAAATGTGCCAAGAACTGGTTGAAAATTTAACAGGCCTATGGGTAAAGTAACCAAGTCTTCGGTAAATATCCAGACTAATACATAGGTTTTGGAATAAGGTGCTGAAATATGAGAAATAAAGAAAACGGGGCGAGGAGCAGTATAGAAAATATTCTTGTTAAAAGACTAACAATGACTCAGCACATACGTTTCTGGATAAAACAATATATGTTCACTCAGACGTTTTTTTCTTCATTAGAACACTAACTGTATGCCTGCATTTATGTAGGTTAATGCAGACAGTTCAGTAGTGAGATAATGAATGGACATTTAGTCCGTATGAATAAAGGAAATTCAGAATAACCAAATTGTTAGCAACAATGATGATTTACAGATTATAATAATGAGGCTCAGTGATCTTATGCTTTTATTTTATTCCTATTTATCCTTTTTCTTTTTAACTCTGTGGCTCAAGAAGTTATGAATGAGCTCTTTTTCTGCATAATTGTCCAAATCTGCTTGTAATAGGATTTCTCGGTAGGAAGTTAATACCAGTGCAATGTTACGGACATGAGTCGTAGACGAGGTTAACAAGGAAAAGTAACCTCAATATCACCGATTTGTTACATCCTTCTATATCGTAAGGAGCCGTAAGCAAACAAAATGTTCTGCCACACAGACATGGGTAGATTGAGGTTATCGCCCCACCGTCATGAATGTTGTTCAGGTACACCACCCTCCCTCCTTTTGTGATGTGAGGCTCTCTTTCGTTTAATGGTTGACTGTAAATAATGTTTTCTAGTCTACTCTCTATTTGTTTGTACACCTTATCGGAATTCATTTTCTCTACTAGCTACAAATTAAAAGCAATCCGGACAACTTTGCCTTCTGTATGAAAGACAAAATATCCGCGTAGCATATCACACTGATTTTAAGTAATCTAATGGTATAATTTGTAAGATGTGTCAGTTAACAGGTAGTTTGGAGATAGGAAGGACAGGGAGCTGGAAGGAGGAGAAAGAGAAAAAAAGAGTTGAAATAATGTTAAAAATTAATTAGTAAAGCACTATGTTGGTACGCAGGCAAAGTGTTTGGATGTTAATGAATTGAGGAAATAAAAATTTGTTAAACTGTTAACACTTAAACAAGAAGGAACTCACAACGATACACGGAGTTTGAGTTCCTTGTAATTGACAGTAGTTGATGAGCATCTACAGGATTTTCAATTTATCTGTCTACTTCACTAAGTAATTAAAAACTGTACCTATACTCCTTCTATATGATGAAGGAAGTATGTTTAATTTAAGCAATCTTTCTTTATACGACAGCAGCGCGGTTCCATTGGCGGTTATTTGAACCTTTTCAATATCCCACTCCGATTTTAGGCGGTTCTGGCGGTCTGCATATAGTACTGGAGTCCACGCCGAATAAATACTGCATACAAAGTCGGAAATGGCTAAACGTTATGCGTTCTGACCTCTATACAAGCTCTGGTGCTATTGTTATTTGGTCACGACCACGTACACTCCCGAGGCTTTTCTTGTCAGTGAGATTAGAAAACAAATCTTTCGTCTCCCTAGATTATTGAAGATGCCATAAGCTCAGAAAGTTTCTATCCGCCAATATACATACGTCGATCTTCTATTCCGTCAAAAAAATGTTATGCTTCACCTACACAGGAATATTTAATACAAGAGTTGAGTGGAACGAAATAATATTTCTTCTACTTAGGTCCAGATTGAAGCAAAGAAATATGGGATATACGTTTTGAACTAGTCCCTAACATGCTATATGATGTTTAAAACAATTAAAATACAGTTATACTTCGGTTTGGCTCTATAAATTTCTTCATTGGTCCGATGATCAGACCAACGAATAATCTGATTTTATACACCATGCGTTTATACATCCCAGAGTTTGTATCTGAGGAAGTTACGAAACGACTAATGTCTTCATGCAATGCGATTGCATATTACCTACCTGACCGCACATCCCCGACTTCGCTAAAGGATGCCCGTCTACAAACGTGTCTAATGGCAATCGTCTGTTGCAAAGTCACACGTCTCAGAATAAAATCACGGGTAATATCTCAAAGCCGTAACCTATTACTGTTAGTAGGAGCAGGAGGATTTGTCTATCATTTCGTGATACATGTGTAACACGCGTTTACAGTAGTCACCGAACAGCGGGTCCGATCTAAAATCGCAACACACAGAGTTATCTCAACACTTCACACCAAGAGAGAGAACACGAAGTCGTCACCAAGGCAATCTTTATTTTTAAAATTAAACACGCGGGGTTTCTACAGAAATAGTGTGGGCGGTGTGGTGCGTCCAATTTTTTGCTCCTTGATCCTTAGAAGCACTATGTGTCGATCTATTTGCAATTCATGATCCCAAAGATTATGTCAAAACGAAACTCCAAATTAGGTACCAAAGTTTATTACCAATTCACAAATAATCGACCAAAATATCCTTGGTTTGTTACGAATAGACAACCAATGTCGTTCTAACAACAATAATTATAATAATTACAATTACCTTCTATTTTATAGATTCTTGGAGCAAGAAACTGCAAACGAACAACCAAGACAAACAGGAGTCCAAAATGGCCGAAAATAATAATGTAATTAATTTTTAACATTATTTCAACTCTTTTTTTCTCTTTCTCCTCCTTCCAGCTCCCTGTCCTTCCTATCTCCAAACTACCTGTTAACTGACACATCTTACAAATTATACCATTAGATTACTTAAAATCAGTGTGATATGCTACGCGGATATTTTGTCTTTCATACAGAAGGCAAAGTTGTCCGGATTGCTTTTAATTTGTAGCTAGTAGAGAAAATGAATTCCGATAAGGTGTACAAACAAATAGAGAGTAGACTAGAAAACATTATTTACAGTCAACCATTAAACGAAAGAGAGCCTAACATCACAAAAGGAGGGAGGGTGGTGTACCTGAACAACATTCATGACGGTGGGGCGATAACCTCAATCTACCCATGTCTGTGTGGTAGAACATTTTGTTTGCTTACGGCTCCTTACGATATAGAAGGATGTAACAAATCGGTGATATTGAGGTTACTTTTCCTTGTTAACCTCGTCTACGACTCATGTCCGTAACATTGCACTGGTATTAACTTCCTACCGAGAAATCCTATTACAAGCAGATTTGGACAATTATGCAGAAAAAGAGCTCATTCATAACTTCTTGAGCCACAGAGTTAAAAAGAAAAAGGATAAATAGGAATAAAATAAAAGCATAAGATCACTGAGCCTCATTATTATAATCTGTAAATCATCATTGTTGCTAACAATTTGGTTATTCTGAATTTCCTTTATTCATACGACTAAATGTCCATTCATTATCTCACTACTGAACTGTCTGCATTAACCTACATAAATGCAGGCATACAGTTAGTGTTCTAATGAAGAAAAAAACGTCTGAGTGAACATATATCTGTTTTATCCAGAAACGTATGTGCTGAGTCATTGTTAGTCTTTTAACAAGAATATTTTCTATACTGCTCCTCGCCCCGTTTTCTTTATTTCTCATATTTCAGCACCTTATTCCAAAACCTATGTATTAGTCTGGATATTTACCGAAGACTTGGTTACTTTACCCATAGGCCTGTTAAATTTTCAACCAGTTCTTGGCACATTTACCTCATCAATTCTTGTTATAAGCAGACCTGGCTTTAACTTACATTGTTTCAAGGTAATTAGGAAGCTTGTCGTAACACAATCGCCGTAACTCGCGCCAATTATTCGCGTTGTACATTGTAGACAATCTGAATGGAGCCAATGTATCTTATGAAATATATCAGTGACTGTACACGGTTTTAAAAGATATATGTTACCGAAGTTAACATTTTGATCTTGCCTGTAAATTGGCATGCCTCTCGTAAAATATTCGTTATTTGAGAATAAATTATTATTATTATACTAGGCACGCTAAACCATGCCAACGTGAGCATCTTACCGATGCATTAACATTACCCAAGACTTGAAAACCACTGCACAGTTCTGTGCTATAGCCTTTAAGGTTTTAGAACCCTGAGGTCAGAACGCATAACGTTTAGCCATTTCCGACTTTGTATGCAGTATTTATTCGGCGTGGACTCCAGTACTATATGCAGACCGCCAGAACCGCCTAAAATCGGAGTGGGATATTGAAAAGGTTCAAATAACCGCCAATGGAACTGCGCTGCTGTCGTATAAAGAAAGATTGCTTAAATTAAACATACTTCCTTCATCATATAGAAGGAGTATAGGTACAGTTTTTAATTACTTAGTGAAGTAGACAGATAAATTGAAAATCCTGTAGATGCTCATCAACTACTGTCAATTACAAGGAACTCAAACTCCGTGTATCGTTGTGAGTTCCTTCTTGTTTAAGTGTTAACAGTTTAACAAATTTTTATTTCCTCAATTCATTAACATCCAAACACTTTGCCTGCGTACCAACATAGTGCTTTACTAATTAATTTTTAACATTATTTCAACTCTTTTTTTCTCTTTCTCCTCCTTCCAGCTCCCTGTCCTTCCTATCTCCAAACTACCTGTTAACTGACACATCTTACAAATTATACCATTAGATTACTTAAAATCAGTGTGATATGCTACGCGGATATTTTGTCTTTCATACAGAAGGCAAAGTTGTCCGGATTGCTTTTAATTTGTAGCTAGTAGAGAAAATGAATTCCGATAAGGTGTACAAACAAATAGAGAGTAGACTAGAAAACATTATTTACAGTCAACCATTAAACGAAAGAGAGCCTAACATCACAAAAGGAGGGAGGGTGGTGTACCTGAACAACATTCATGACGGTGGGGCGATAACCTCAATCTACCCATGTCTGTGTGGTAGAACATTTTGTTTGCTTACGGCTCCTTACGATATAGAAGGATGTAACAAATCGGTGATATTGAGGTTACTTTTCCTTGTTAACCTCGTCTACGACTCATGTCCGTAACATTGCACTGGTATTAACTTCCTACCGAGAAATCCTATTACAAGCAGATTTGGACAATTATGCAGAAAAAGAGCTCATTCATAACTTCTTGAGCCACAGAGTTAAAAAGAAAAAGGATAAATAGGAATAAAATAAAAGCATAAGATCACTGAGCCTCATTATTATAATCTGTAAATCATCATTGTTGCTAACAATTTGGTTATTCTGAATTTCCTTTATTCATACGGCTAAATGTCCATTCATTATCTCACTACTGAACTGTCTGCATTAACCTACATAAATGCAGGCATACAGTTAGTGTTCTAATGAAGAAAAAAACGTCTGAGTGAACATATATTTGTTTTATCCAGAAACGTATGTGTAGATTCATTGTTAGTCTTTTAACAAGAATATTTTCTATACTGCTCCTCGCCCCGTTTTCTTTATTTCTCATTTTCAGCACCTTATTCCAAAACCTATGTATTAGTCTGGATATTTACCGAAGACTTGGTTACTTTACCCATAGGCCTGTTAAATTTTCAACCAGTTCTTGACACATTCACCTCAATAATTCTTGTTATAAGCAGACCTGGCTTTAACTTACATTGTTTCAAGGTAATTAGGAAGCTTGTCGTAACACAATCGCCGTAACTCGCGCCAATTATTCGCGTTGTACATTGTAGACAATCTGAATGGAGCCAATGTATCTTATGAAATATATCAGTGACTGTACACGGTTTTAAAAGATATATGTTACCGAAGTTAACATTTTGATCTTGCCTGTAAATTGGCATGCCTCTCGTAAAATATTCGTTATTTGAGAATAAATTATTATTATTATACTAGGCACGCTAAACCATCCCAACGTGAGCATCTTACCGATGCATTAACATTACCCAAGACTTGAAAACCACTGCACAGTTCTGTGCTATAGCCTTTAAGGTTTTAGAACCCTGAGGTCAGAACGCATAACGTTTAGCCATTTCCGACTTTGTATGCAGTATTTATTCGGCGTGGACTCCAGTACTATATGCAGACCGCCAGAACCGCCTAAAATCGGAGTGGGATATTGAAAAGGTTCAAATAACCGCCAATGGAACCGCGCTGCTGTCGTATAAAGAAAGATTGCTTAAATTAAACATACTTCCTTCATCATATAGAAGGAGTATAGGTACAGTTTTTAATTACTTAGTGAAGTAGACAGATAAATTGAAAATCCTGTAGATGCTCATCAACTACTGTCAATTACAAGGAACTCAAACTCCGTGTATCGTTGTGAGTTCCTTCTTGTTTAAGTGTTAACAGTTTAACAAATTTTTATTTCCTCAATTCATTAACATCCAAACACTTTGCCTGCGTACCAACATAGTGCTTTACTAATTAATTTTTAACATTATTTCAACTCTTTTTTTCTCTTTCTCCTCCTTCCAGCTCCCTGTCCTTCCTATCTCCAAACTACCTGTTAACTGACACATCTTACAAATTATACCATTAGATTACTTAAAATCAGTGTGATATGCTACGCGGATATTTTGTCTTTCATACAGAAGGCAAAGTTGTCCGGATTGCTTTTAATTTGTAGCTAGTAGAGAAAATGAATTCCGATAAGGTGTACAAACAAATAGAGAGTAGACTAGAAAACATTATTTACAGTCAACCATTAAACGAAAGAGAGCCTCACATCACAAAAGGAGGGAGGGTGGTGTACCTGAACAACATTCATGACGGTGGGGCGATAACCTCAATCTACCCATGTCTGTGTGGCAGAACATTTTGTTTGCTTACGGCTCCTTACGATATAGCAGGATGTAACAAATCGGTGATATTGAGGTTACTTTTCCTTGTTAACCTCGTCTACGACTCATGTCCGTAACATTGCACTGGTATTAACTTCCTACCGAGAAATCCTATTACAAGCAGATTTGGACAATTATGCAGAAAAAGAGCTCATTCATAACTTCTTGAGCCACAGAGTTAAAAAGAAAAAGGATAAATAGGAATAAAATAAAAGCATAAGATCACTGAGCCTCATTATTATAATCTGTAAATCATCATTGTTGCTAACAATTTGGTTATTCTGAATTTCCTTTATTCATACGGCTAAATGTCCATTCATTATCTCACTACTGAACTGTCTGCATTAACCTACATAAATGCAGGCATACAGTTAGTGTTCTAATGAAGAAAAAAACGTCTGAGTGAACATATATTTGTTTTATCCAGAAACGTATGTGCTGAGTCATTGTTAGTCTTTTAACAAGAATATTTTCTATACTGCTCCTCGCCCCGTTTTCTTTATTTCTCATTTTTCAGCACCTTATTCCAAAACCTATGTATTAGTCTGGATATTTACCGAAGACTTGGTTACTTTACCCATAGGCCTGTTAAATTTTCAACCAGTTCTTGGCACATTTACCTCATCAATTCTTGTTATAAGCAGACCTGGCTTTAACTTACATTGTTTCAAGGTAATTAGGAAGCTTGTCGTAACACAATCGCCGTAACTCGCGCCAATTATTCGCGTTGTACATTGTAGACAATCTGAATGGAGCCAATGTATCTTATGAAATATATCAGTGACTGTACACGGTTTTAAAAGATATATGTTACCGAAGTTAACATTTTGATCTTGCCTGTAAATTGGCATGCCTCTCGTAAAATATTCGTTATTTGAGAATAAATTATTATTATTATACTAGGCACGCTAAACCATTCCAACGTGAGCATCTTACCGATGCATTAACATTACCCAAGACTTGAAAACCACTGCACAGTTCTGTGCTATAGCCTTTAAGGTTTTAGAACCCTGAGGTCAGAACGCATAACGTTTAGCCATTTCCGACTTTGTATGCAGTATTTATTCGGCGTGGACTCCAGTACTATATGCAGACCGCCAGAACCGCCTAAAATCGGAGTGGGATATTGAAAAGGTTCAAATAACCGCCAATGGAACCGCGCTGCTGTCGTATAAAGAAAGATTGCTTAAATTAAACATACTTCCTTCATCATATAGAAGGAGTATAGGTACAGTTTTTAATTACTTAGTGAAGTAGACAGATAAATTGAAAATCCTGTAGATGCTCATCAACTACTGTCAATTACAAGGAACTCAAACTCCGTGTATCGTTGTGAGTTCCTTCTTGTTTAAGTGTTAACAGTTTAACAAATTTTTATTTCCTCAATTCATTAACATCCAAACACTTTGCCTGCGTACCAACATAGTGCTTTACTAATTAATTTTTAACATTATTTCAACTCTTTTTTTCTCTTTCTCCTCCTTCCAGCTCCCTGTCCTTCCTATCTCCAAACTACCTGTTAACTGACACATCTTACAAATTATACCATTAGATTACTTAAAATCAGTGTGATATGCTACGCGGATATTTTGTCTTTCATACAGAAGGCAAAGTTGTCCGGATTGCTTTTAATTTGTAGCTAGTAGAGAAAATGAATTCCGATAAGGTGTACAAACAAATAGAGAGTAGACTAGAAAACATTATTTACAGTCAACCATTAAACGAAAGAGAGCCTCACATCACAAAAGGAGGGAGGGTGGTGTACCTGAACAACATTCATGACGGTGGGGCGATAACCTCAATCTACCCATGTCTGTGTGGCAGAACATTTTGTTTGCTTACGGCTCCTTACGATATAGCAGGATGTAACAAATCGGTGATATTGAGGTTACTTTTCCTTGTTAACCTCGTCTACGACTCATGTCCGTAACATTGCACTGGTATTAACTTCCTACCGAGAAATCCTATTACAAGCAGATTTGGACAATTATGCAGAAAAAGAGCTCATTCATAACTTCTTGAGCCACAGAGTTAAAAAGAAAAAGGATAAATAGGAATAAAATAAAAGCATAAGATCACTGAGCCTCATTATTATAATCTGTAAATCATCATTGTTGCTAACAATTTGGTTATTCTGAATTTCCTTTATTCATACGGCTAAATGTCCATTCATTATCTCACTACTGAACTGTCTGCATTAACCTACATAAATGCAGGCATACAGTTAGTGTTCTAATGAAGAAAAAAACGTCTGAGTGAACATATATTTGTTTTATCCAGAAACGTATGTGCTGAGTCATTGTTAGTCTTTTAACAAGAATATTTTCTATACTGCTCCTCGCCCCGTTTTCTTTATTTCTCATTTTTCAGCACCTTATTCCAAAACCTATGTATTAGTCTGGATATTTACCGAAGACTTGGTTACTTTACCCATAGGCCTGTTAAATTTTCAACCAGTTCTTGGCACATTTACCTCATCAATTCTTGTTATAAGCAGACCTGGCTTTAACTTACATTGTTTCAAGGTAATTAGGAAGCTTGTCGTAACACAATCGCCGTAACTCGCGCCAATTATTCGCGTTGTACATTGTAGACAATCTGAATGGAGCCAATGTATCTTATGAAATATATCAGTGACTGTACACGGTTTTAAAAGATATATGTTACCGAAGTTAACATTTTGATCTTGCCTGTAAATTGGCATGCCTCTCGTAAAATATTCGTTATTTGAGAATAAATTATTATTATTATACTAGGCACGCTAAACCATTCCAACGTGAGCATCTTACCGATGCATTAACATTACCCAAGACTTGAAAACCACTGCACAGTTCTGTGCTATAGCCTTTAAGGTTTTAGAACCCTGAGGTCAGAACGCATAACGTTTAGCCATTTCCGACTTTGTATGTAGTATTTATTCGGCGTGGACTCCAGTACTATATGCAGACCGCCAGAACCGCCTAAAATCGGAGTGGGATATTGAAAAGGTTCAAATAACCGCCAATGGAACCGCGCTGCTGTCGTATAAAGAAAGATTGCTTAAATTAAACATACTTCCTTCATCATATAGAAGGAGTATAGGTACAGTTTTTAATTACTCAGTGAAGTGTTCGCACCTGACATGCCTTCATTTTGGTTACATTCGAAAACTAAGGATTTACATGGAAAGTATAAAATTGTTCACTAGCCGAGGGCAAATTACTTGTCAGCTGGCTACCACCCTTCTCATTCGGATCGTCGGCGAGTGGAACTGATTACTCTAACATGTTACTGAAGCTACACCTGTCAGCGCATTCAAGAAAAAGCTACATCAACTGAGAGGTCAAATCGTGATGGCTAATACTGGCCATCCAGCTTCCTGTCCTCCTCAACGTGGAACTTATGTTTTATCGCTACATTATCAGATACCTGGAACAGTGCCGAATAAACAAGAAGCGGGCGTAAAGAAATCAGTGGGTTTTTACCAAATCGCAGCACTTCGGGTAATTATCCCTGAGTTACAGGGAAATCAGAGGTGATCTCATTGTGGCATACATATTAGGCACGCCAAATCATCTCAATGTGAGCATGCTCCCGAAGCATCAACACCACGTTCCTCAAGGTAATCCTGGAAAAATTGTGCATCAAAGAGCGAACACTCAGGTTCGTGCACACTATTTCTCGTTAAGAGTCGTTGCAATTTTGGATGCTTTCCAAGCCGAGGTGACCACAGCCTACTCAGTGGACAGCTTTAGGAATAAACTTGATAAGTGCGTATTCACGTACGGATTATCATCTCCCTCGTAGACCAGCTGCGCCTTATGCATGTCTTGAGACCTGTTTGTTGTTATTATTGCCATTTCCCCAGGTCACTTACGAAATGTATCTCATTTATTATCTCCGTTTCCTCTCCCTTGCTTACACTTCAGTCCTCTGGCACAATCTTCACTACCAATTAGTGAATTAAATTATCCATTTATTTTCTAACTTCTGAAGTCTTATTCTTATTAGTATTAGAGTTTTCTTATTATTATTCTCCACAGTGTGACTAACTGATCTCCGGTCTGGTGATGTGGTATTTTCTAATATCCAGAAACCCTACTGCCTTGAAACAAAGGTATTCATTCAAACCACGAACCTTTCAAACTCACAAACAACTGCCAACTGACTAGGATTAGGCAGTCGAGTGGCTAGACCCGCATCCTTCGGACACTATCAAACACCTGGAACCGTACCGAAAGAACAGGAATGGAGCGCAAAGAAATCAATTGGTTTATACTAGCTCGTGAAACAGATATTGGATATTGGATCCAAAGTAAAGAAATTGTACTACAAACAGGTGATCGGATGGTAACGTGTTCTCGCGCCTTCCGTATATTATCAAGATGTTGCTATAGTAATTAGTAATTATATATGGAGTGAATTTGCGCATTCGAACTCTAATCCTTGTCGTGCATTCGCCTTTTAACAGATTTTATTGATCAACCAATTACAAAAACCGAGAACTACGATACTATTAGATAGCTCATGTGCTAAGGAGTGCGATTTTGTTCGTGTAAAGAAAAATTGACCTTAAATACTGTCAGCTATTTATGGTCTAACCATATTGCCTTCGCCAAAGTTCAATATAAGTATGGTATCTGAAATCAGACTATTCGTTGGTCTGATCATCGGACCAATGAAGAAATTTATAGAGCCAAACCGAAGTAAAACTGTATTTTAATTGCTTTAAACATCATATAGCATGTTAGGGACTAGTTAAAAACGTATATCCCATATTTCTTTGCTTCAATCTGGACCTAAGTAGAAGAAATATTATTTCGTTCCACTCAACTCTTGTATTAAATATTCCTGTGCAGGTGAAGCATAACATTTTTTTGACGGAATAGAAGATCGACGTATGTATATTGGCGGATAGAACCTTTCTGAGCTTATGGCATCTTCAATAATCTGAAGAGACGAAAGATTTGTTTTCTAATCTCACTGACAAGAAAAGCCTCGGGAGTGTACGTGGTCGTGACCAAATAATAAAAGCACCAGACTTTGTATAGAGCTCTGTGTTTAACAAGAAATATATTACACATCTGCAAAACAGTTATGAAATATGGATATCTCAGTACCGGCCATAGGCACTTGGCTCAGTAGTCGAATAACTCTCCAATGTTGAACATAACTCGAAAAGTAGTGTCAGATTTCGGAGTCAGTCTCAAATAATCCATCATCGTGGTAGGAGCTCTTCCGAAAATCTTCCCAAAGGTATGTTAAACGTATTTCCGTTATAGCCAGAACACTTCATTCACCTCGGTGTAGTGAAGAAACATCTGTTCATAGACTGAACTATCTAGCAAACAACATAACCAAATGAACCCATCAATCTTTGAATTCATAAACGAAGCTATACCACTTTTGTCAGCAACACACAAGTTGGAACTGCCATAGAAATTGTCGTCCAACCTGGAAAGCACTGAGAGCAGGTTGTTTTTATTACGGTTGGGTCATGCAGTACTTCTTAACCGATTACCGTCTGGACTTTATTTAAATTTTCTTCGCTTATCAGTATTTGTCCATTTATAGTATTCAAACTAGATTGCATAGTGTTTTGCCCAAGCGTTCACAGTAATCTAAATAATTTCCTCTTAGGATATGAAGAACACTTAGTTTACAATATGCATAATTTAAAGCATCTTGTCAACGATGTCATTGAACATGATAGCTCAGAATCGTTCTCAACTTTCCATTTAGAATCGCTTATGAGGAAAATAAGGCTTACCATACATTGTGATTTCTCAGTCGCTAAGTAACCTGCGCAGCGTTATGCAGAAAAAACTTACTTCAGCGTTTTACTTCATCGAGACGAACTACCTAGTGTTACTGAGGCAACCGTGACTTACGATTTCTCTCAAGAGATCATCACTTGCAGATACTAATTTCAGTAATGCTAGGCCTAATAATTTAGTATTGGAAAATGGAAATTCCGACTTCATCACGCAAGTCACAGAAGACGGCAGAGTTAGGTCCCCACTATATTCTGAACATTCAGATTACTTCACCGACCTGTTTGCCTCTAGTACTATAGATATATTAAAATGTTCAGCAGTTAGCTACGAGTGTATGTAGACTACTATGACATATGCTTTGTGTGTCTCAATCCCGACACAATATCAAGAGGTCGTTATTCTTATTTTACATAGAGTGATCACTTCTCAGACCTTGTGCCATACAAAACGGTATGGTATAATCTAGTAATATACAGTTTAATTGAGTTCTTTCATTAATAAGACTAATATTATTGAGTTCGAGCTCTAATATGATGGAGTACTTTTCAGTCCGTTTTCGAATGTCAATTCGTTTCTACACATTTCTTTATAAAATGCATGAATTCATTCTCTCAACTGACTCTTGTGGTGTACTCCAGATGCTTACTCGTTGAGTGTCTTAGACTCATCCTTACACAGAGGATTTCAGTATGCGAAATATTCTCATACTTGTAGAACATATGCATTAGTTTAAAGATATAAAGAAAGACCATTTCAAAGGTGTTGAGATGTCCTGATAATCTAGTTATATAGATTTAGAGTGAAGTACATCTTCATTTTCTCATATTAGCCTTCCTTTTTTGATTAAATCATATATGTCAGTGAGTGGTCTCTATCTTCTACTTCTATCATCTCTATTTAGTGTATGTTTGTAATGTTTTGGTAGTAACGTTTTGTGACGTTCCGCATATCATTCATTTTCCTAAATTATGGAACTGTCGAATTTGCTGCATTTCTACATAGCTTTGCTCAGAAGACTTTTAATTCCTTTAATATTTTTCAGATTGCCCTTTTGCACAGAATCCCTGTAAATTGACAATGACCGTATTGGGCCTAGAAAGAATTCTTTTAAGGAATTTCTCTGTATGGGAACCTTTCTTTCTAAAAGACACTAAAGTTGTTGTGGACGCTAATGACTTAGTTGGTTTTCTACATGATACATGTCAGACAGAATCATATGGTGGTGAAAATCTTTCATTTTACATGAATGTACGTTCGTTCCTCTCGAATTTGAAGTGTTCAAATGTGGAGCCGTACTTTTTGTTGAGGGGTTGCTGTGACATGAAAGTAAGAGATTTTTGGTAAGAGTTAACATAAATCATAACCATCACTTATTCACGCGTTGAAAGTTGCCTTTACGTGTGCTATGCATATGATTATGTGAACTTAGTTATGCTCTATCACTCTAGATATTCATCTGGAGAATAACATATTTGTTTAACTTGTGTAGTATCCCTATACAGGAGTACTGGACAAATTCATTTTACTAAGGCGTATCAACCACGTCTTTTTAATAAGAGTTAGGATTCTCAAGCCATATTGATCAATACTCATTTAGTTTCTGCGGAACGCCAGTTCGTGAAAGCATTTTTTAAAATATTCACTTGTATATGTCTTCGGTTCTTCGGCTGGTATAAATGTCAGATACATTTACGTCGTCTAAAATGTGTCATTCGAATTCGTCTAAAACCTCTTAATTCACTGGTTCACAGTTGTATCAGAACAGTAATGTATTTTTCTGTCGTAAACATAATTTCATAGCACTTAATATTAGAGATTTCGTTGGAATACCTTCGTAGAAGACGAAAGATTTTTGATAGATTTACAGTTTTACATGTGTAATGAGTTGAAAAACATCAAGTTAGTTAAGGTAGTTTAATGAAATGGCAGAGTTGGTTTGGCTGTAGCATTTCCACAGTCAAACAGGCTTTTTTGTCTGAATAGAAATAAAACCAGACTATTGCATGTCTAAATACCTTTCTTGTTGGAGTTCCCTGTTAGTAATCCAAACTTAAGCTGATACCTTGATGTCGTTTTGAGCTTGCCTATCGTGATTATTCAACCGTACTATATAAGCGAGAACTCATATTTAATTAAGGTTCTACCATGCTGTGCTGGTTGGTTAGAGAACGGTAAGACTCAAAGGACTAACTTAAGTTTTGAGGGTGCAGTGCTTCTGACTGTAGAGTAGTGTGACAGCAGTAAAGTGTTAACCCAGAAAACTAATAAATTCACTGTTGCCTTTTCACAACGGTGATGGCTGGGACATGGATTACGAATGCTCGGCTACCGATTGCCTCGACGAGCGATGTATTGTGATGTAGAGGTAGACTGGAAGAAAGCTATGGGGGAGCAGACCAAAATATGACACAAACCCATGAAATCACTAACAACTGCACTGAGCTATGGTTAGTAGGTGTAGACTGCCTGGTTGCAGTCCGCAAAACAATAATAACCGGCGGCTAGAGACTTTGAATGACATGGCTCAAAATAGTTTACAGTGTCTCAGGTGCATCCATTCTTTGTCCTCTCCCAAAATTCTAGTCTTCTGGATTCCTCATCGCTTTTATCCTTTTCTTTTCAAGTTTATTTCACCGGGTTATTCTTCTTGAAAAATTTCTTCGAACCCAGATCATCTGGGAAGTCCAGATCGTCCAGCTACATCCTGGCTGTCCACTGTTTACTGTACTTCCCCCCCAGATGTTGAAGTCTTCATAATCCAGTCGAACACCAGGAGACAGAGGAAGGTTGAGGGTAAGCAACCTTGCCTGACACCGGTCTTCACCTCGAACGAGTCTGTCAGCTGTCCTCCGTGCACGATTTTGCAGTTTAATCCATCGTAAGAATTCCGTATGATGTTGCCTATATTCTCAGTCACGCCGTGGTGTCGAAGATGCCTCCATAGTGTTTTCCTGTCCATGCTATCGAATGCTGTCTCGTAGTCGATGAAGTTGATGTAGAGTGGTGAGTTCCATTCAATTGATTGCTCCACAATGATCCGTCTTGTTGCAATTCGGTCGGTACACGATAAAATAATTCAAACCATGTAAACCCTGCTCTGGGAGTTAGAAAGTCTTCATTTAGAAGAGTTATGACATCTCATGATGGAAGCCGAGTTCTGAAGTCACGAGGCGATACCCCTTCTGACAACCAGAACCCTTCCATGGTATGTGCAGCCGGGTAGTAACATCCATCCTCATACCCATAAAAGCACACGAGACCGAATTGAAATGAAGTGAAATCCTTTCCACACATAATAACTCCCTGATCTCCTCGGCCAACCTTTCTTTCGATCGTTTGTCACGTCGTACCGCTGAAGCGAACGGTCTGAGCTTACGAAACATTAATCTCAGTCTCTTGAAACCCCGTACTAAATTACATATTGGAGCTTTTAATGTTCGGACCCTATGCCAAATAGGGCAACAGGCTTCATTAGCTGGAATTCTGGGATCCTGTGCGATCGATGTATGTTGCGTCTCCGAAACACGCATACAAGATTGCACCTTGTCCAGAAAGAAAGTCAACTGGGTTTACGCTTCATGTATCTGGAAGCCCTGATGCCGCTTCTCGCGACCTCTCCAGTGTAGGTACAATATTAAGTCCTAGGGCAGAACTAGCTCTCTTAGACTGGATCCCGATAGACAGTCGCTTATGCGCTGTCCGACTAAATGGGACGTTTTGGACTTGGGAGGATAGGGACACTCACCGTTGCCTGTTCGTCGTATCTGCGTACGCTCCCACTGACTACAGTTCAGACGACATAAGAGACAAGTTTTATAGAAACCTCTAAATTTCTCCAGAATGTTAGGCGCTCTGTTATAGTAATAATGGCTGACGACTTTAACGCTCAAGTAGGTAGAGTGGGCGAAAAGGAAAGACACCTGGGTGGATCTTATGGTTTCGCGGCCAATAGAACAGATAATGGCTACCGTCTGCTGCAGCTATGCTCAGATAACCGCCTATTTCTAGCAAAAACTAACTTTAAGCATAAGAAGGAAACCTCTCCTGACATAGGGAGCCCCAAAGCCGACCCAGCTAGATCACATCTCTATAAGTCATTGGTGGAGAGGCTCTATTGAAGACTGCCACACATTCTGGAACACTTATTTAGATTCAGACCATGATCTAGTGCGTGCGCGTATTTGTTTTCGGCTTACCAGAAGTTGGGAACTGGACGTAATCCTATCTGACTGGTCTCAATTGCTGATTGTCCCAATTTATAAGGAAGGACAATATCCTCTTGTGTTAGTCACAGAGGAATTAGTCTAACTAATATAGTTTCTAAATTGTTAGCCTCGATAATACTTAGACGCCTGACTTAGAGCATACTCGATAAAACTAGGCTCGTTTCAGATCTGGACGTGGCTGTACAGACGAAATATTTTCTCTTTGTCAGGTCCTCGAACACACATTTAGGCGTCCGACAATAGTTGTCTTCCTGAACCTTGAAGCGGCATTTGACTCTGTCGATCGTGTCTATCAGTAAAAGGTGTACCAAAGAAGTAGACTAATCCCATAAAAGCTCTCTACTCGAACATTACAGGTCGAGTGAGAGCCAATGGCGAACTGTCATCGGAATTCTTTACTTATAGTGGTGTCCGTCAGGGATGTCCACTTTCTCCATTCTTGTTTAATTTTATCATAGACATGCTGCTACACATAACATTATCTTCGTCTGATTTTTCAGGAGCGGACTTACCAGGAGATTGATTAGTTGACTTAGAATATGCCAATGACATTGTCCTACTTGGTGAAGACGCTGACAAAATGCAGCGTCTTCTGACTACCCTAAGCAACAATGCAAGCATGCTCGGGATGCGATTCTCCCCCGCGTAAAGCAAAATTTTGCTTCAGGATTTGCTTGCGTTCGCACCTGAACTAGTGATAGAGTGTGAAGCAGTTGAGCATGTCGATCGCTTCACTTATCTGGGGAGTCTGATCAGTGCAGATGGCCTAGTGACTGACGAAATCTCAGCTCGGATACAGAAGGCTCGATTGGCGTTTGCCAACCTGCATCCTTTATGGAGTAGGCGAGATATCCGTTCGCTAACCAAAAACGAGTGTACTGCGCATCACTTCTCCCCGTCCTCCTTTATGGCTGTGAAACATGGCCAGTCAGAGTAGAAGAAATTCGTAAGTTTTTGATCATAGTTGTCTCCGAAGCATTGCTCGTTTATTATTGGACAACCGATTAAGCAATGCTGTCGTTACAATACGAGTACTAGGTAAGGATGGCAGGTCAATAGACGAAGTATTGATGTGTCATCAGTTGAGGTGGTTGGGACATGTGTCACGAATGTCCGACTGCCTCGTCTAGTTATATTTTTCCGGTGTAGGAATAGGTTAGACGAAAGCTAGGGGCGGCCAGACCAAAACATGGCAGAAATCCATGAAGTCACTGACAAGTGGACTGAGTCTTGTTGGTAGATGTCGACTACCTGGCCTACGAGATGATAGTATTTAATGGTCAGACACCCCGAATGACATGGTTCAGAATCGTTTGCAATGGCGCAGTTGCATTCATTCATTGTGTTCTCTGAAATCCTAGCTTTCAGAGTTCCTCATCACCTTTATCTTTTTCTTTTTAAGTTTATTTCACTAGATTCTACTTCTTTAATAATATCATCGAACTCTAAAATTTCCGGTTACTGCTAATAATATTACTACCTCTACTACTGTGGAATTCGAATTGACAATTGCATCTCTGTACTAATGTGGTATGTCAACTTGAACTGATGTACGTACGTAGGAAGTTCTATGTTGCTGTTGATGGATTGATTGACCTACCAACCATGCATCAGTGCAGTTGTCAGCAACTTCATGGGTTTGTGACATGTTTTGATCTGTTCCCCCATAGGTTTCTTTCAGTCTACCCCTACATCACAAAACATCGCTCGTCGAGGTAATCCGTAGTTCAGCATTCGTAGCACATTTCCTAACCACCTCAATTGATTCAGTTTCAATGTCTTTTTTATTTTTTGTTATTGTTAATTTGTGAATAATCCTATTCGTCATTCATTTCGTACTAACAGGATTGTAAAGTAGAATATAAAAAAAGAAGAGAATCTAACTTTATATCAGAAATTGCTACAGCTTTAAAATTAAATGCTCCAGATAAAATTCCCAATCGACAAATTTTTTCATCTCTTGACATATTTATTGATGCTGTAAATGAATTCCAATGGAAATGTATAAGAGTAAAATCTCTTTCTACGACTATTTGTACCGCTGTTGCGACAATTTTACGATGCCCAATTATTGGTTTATCATCTGATTATTATATTCTCATGTTAAAAAGCCAAAATATTCTTAATAATTCAATTTTTCAACCACATTCACGTCCAACATTCTTAACACTTCGTTTAGCTAATATAAATTTGAGTTTGTTGAATAGTTCAACCGAATGTAATGTTGAGAAACCGATACTTTTTCATAGATTTATTCCTCAACTTTCTATTTTGATGAAATGTTCAGATTTCCATTTGCCTCTTTTGGCTGTTTTATTTGGTACAGATGTTGTTCCTCATGTAAAACTTCCACTAAGATTACAAGAAAAATTGCAAGCAAATAACTCATCATTGGATCACAAAGAACACCGATTATCTGTACTCCTTGAATGGTTTTCACAGTTCCAACCAAATTCCATTGAACCATTAGAAGATGTTATTAACTGTTATCCATTTAAACAGCGCACTTCTATGATAAACAGTATAGTACATGGCATTTCTAATTTTATTTGCCCTCTCGAAGAAACTAAAGATGTTATGAGTTTATTGAATGATAAAAGTTATTCTGATATTTCAAGAAATACGTTTACAACGACCAAATCAACATTAAGATCCAATAATAGTTTTAAAGATGTGATTGATTCACTACAAGGTACCAATGTAGTATATTTATGGCATGAAGACTATACCAAAGGATGGCCTCCTCGTCTTCTTGATAATTTCAGAAAAGGGAAAGTATATCCAATATCATCCATCTATTCAACTGGAGGTGCTTTTCGTAGAGCTGCAGTAGAAGATCCAAAGTGTCCATTTTCTGTCTACGAATCATCTTTCTTAATTCGAAGATTACATTATCAAGTATATGTATCACTGGAACGCAGTTTGGGTATGGAAAATAAACTCGTTGGTTTAAACCCTGATGTTATTGAATATGTGAGACGAAATGATAAATTAGTGATGTATAGAATTCCAATCAAGTCTATTCCTTTAAGTTTCGGCAAAGTTAGCACGGATGAAGTTATTAAAGATAATCTGGGTTTTGTCACACTGTCGGAAAACAATTTAATCCCTAATTTTCTCTATAGTTTGGCAGTAGTTTTAGCATATTGGTTTCAACAATTAAAATATACTTCTACTGAGATTCCTTCTGTATTTAGTGAATCGTCTGTTGGACTTGCTGTAGCTGCTTGTGCTGTTGCTAATATATACAACGATGGCTCATCATCCATCAGTGAATTATGTGAATTCTATAATAATTTAAGCAGGATGCCTGATCAGTCATTAATTTCAGGTAGTATTTCCACTGCTTTCAGACCTGATATTGTACACAGCTTTAATGCCATACAATTAACTTTTAATAGTTTTAGAGATCTCGTTACAACTCTCAACTGCCTTGTGTCGGAGAATAGACAATCAAATCATTTCGCTTTCTCACAAGTTTGGATACTTTTTCCCTCCGGAAATCTGGTACATTTTTTAGCTACTCAATTAGCTTCGTTAGACCCTTCTAACAGACGTTCTTCAGTTCTACGAGTATGGCTTCCAAGACTTCTCTTTATCAGAGAACGAAATTACGATGCAGCATTAAAGTTGAATAAAGTGGTAAAGACTCTAACCGCTTTTATTGATCTTTGTGATATGATCAAAATTAATATTCCATCATCCTTAGATTCATTTTACAGCATTCATGAATTAGAAAGCACTTGTTTCCCCGAAACTATGCCTACTGTTCCCAAACTATATAGCAGTAATAACACAAATCTAGTGAATGAACGACCTCATTCATCATTCAATGTAAGATTTTCTCTTGGTTATCGAGAAAAAAGTGGAAACATGACAAGCAACAGTAGGATTCATAATAAACTTCCAGCTGAAAATGGTATGCATAGTGCTCCAGTTCGTCATCATTCCTCTAATAATTTTCATTCAATCTCTAAGAAAATTTAGAACAACAATTCACAAGTCATCTAGAAATATGAACTAATCTTATTCACCTATAGCAAAATATAATACATTGGTTTCTAATCATCAATAAATACTCATACTTTTCCAATTTTCATTTATTTTTTATTTATGAGTTCATTTGACTGCTATCCTGATTACCTTATTTTTATTTTTAATTTAAAATCTTAATATATAAATATAATTTTTCTCCAAAAATTTGAGTTAATATTATTTCTAATCTTCAATTGGTTAGTTTCAGGCAACTTTCTATTTCGTACAGATATTTATTTATTGGTCCGAATCTCCACATCTCAAATCAGTAGGACACACAAAGCGGCGAAGATAAGCGCGCCATCCCGATTTGATAGTGTTGGACACAAAAATAAACTAAAGACGTGATGAGTAAAGTAATTTATAGACACACATGCGCTCATATCAAAACATTCAAAATTGTAAGTGAATAATTGGCAAACCACCAGGGCTGATGAGACTCTCAAGATAAGTGAAGCGGTCAAAACGCTCAACTACACTCCCTAACACTAGTTCAGATGCCGATGCGAGCCAATCCCAAAGCATTGTTTTGTATTAGGAGGGGGAGAATCGCATCCCTAACATGTTTTTATATTGTTGGTCGGCGGACTGCAATTCGTCAGCATCTTCACCAAACAAACCTGCATATTATTAGTCAGCAAATGTATCTTCTGGTAGAAGGTCAGACGATAAAAAAGTTATCTATAAAAGCATATCCATAATAAAGTTGAGTGAAAAGGTGTATATTCGTATGGACATCTTTTCCCTAAGCCGTAGATGAGTCAGTCATATAAACTTTTGTTTGTGTACTGGGATTTCGTCGACGAATAATCCGCTGAAATCCACAAGATCAATACACACTAAACATGCCTGAATCTCACTTTAAGAGAATCCAGAGTTCATCTCATTTATGACGTTAAGCTTTAAACGATTAATTTTCCTTCAGTCATCTTCTGCATCTACGATAAAACCGACAGAGTGCTTCTTTTATGTTCCTCCATTTCTTAACAAATGCTTTTTGCTGAACATATTAATTGTTCTGTTTTAGTGTACTTGATTGTGAACTATAAGAACTACCATTATCATATTTTTTCTAGCAGGGTTATTGCATGAGTTAAAGCTGTAAAGCTTTTAGCTGAACTGAACGTTTATAGTTGCCCATCTTAAGATCGGATTCAGGAAAGTGCTTAAATGGTCTAATATCTTCAGAGAAAACGTTTTCATTAACTTTAGCAGATCATACGACCAAGCTAAATTATTATAACCTTGATATAAAAACTTAGTATCATCTCTTCCTGAGCATTTAAAAATAATTGTTAATCAATTAAACCTTAGTGGCTATTTCATAATTGTGTTCTGTAATTCTAGCCAGTTTTCACCAAAAGAAATGTAACTGTAATAGGGTAATCCGTTGTTAATTATTTGTTTGATGCTCTTTACATACATTCCTACTTTTTACCAATAACTAAGAATAAATCTGACAATAGCATTTGTTTTAAACCATGTTAGTTATTATTGCAATAACCATTAAACTACAGAATAAATTTATTTAATATTTACTTTCTCAAAACTTTTTTCTGTTAACATAGATTTTTAACTTTTTATGAAGTTCGTAATTTAGACGTACATTCAGTTAATGATTTAATCCACCACCATGTAAACTATAAAAAAAACTGTTCAAATCACACAACATTATCTGCACAATGATTTTATTATTAGGTATTTGCCATGATTGTTCAATATGTGCTACACTTGTAGTGTGTTACTTAATTATCAGTTCAATAACAGAAACTACGAAGTAAGAGATAACTGTGTACATTATTTATATCAGTTGTGCATTTTATTGTCAATAATCGATGTACAGATACAGATTGATTTAAAATTACACTTAGTCATAGTTATAACTTGGTTTTAAAAAAATTTGTGTAGTTTCAAGTTCCTATTATAAGAATTTAAATAACTAGCTATCAGGATTCGTAATCCAGTTATTAATTAGTTGATAGGTATTATAACATAGTAAGTTGTGAACAAAATCATAATGTAGTTTGAAGAAAACAAGTGTAGCTAACACTGGGTACAGAGCTACTTTTCTTAATTCTGTGAATATCAATAAGAAACAATAACTAGATTATAAACATGCAATAAATGATTTCAATTTTTATCTAAAATCTTCATAGGTACGACAATTATTACCGACTGAACTCAGTTTTAAGATCTACAAAAACACAACATCCGTCTCAGTCATGTGATTACTCAGCATCAGTATTTAGTCCAACAAGACAGCATACATTCCTCGAATAGTTCAATTACTTCTGACTGCGATACCAGGTGATGTAGTTTCGGATTCCATAATCAGAATCAGTTTACTAAACATTGCTGACAAATAGAAGTGAACACGAAACACCGACCAAACGGTACCTTGTGATGGCTACCTCCAACAGTCTGCATTTTGCATGATACTCGCAATGCATCTTAGCACATCCTGTTTATACATTGTTGATAAAAATTACAAAGTTCTAGTGAGATGATGCTGGATTGCATTTGAATTCTCTGAAGTCAGAATTTTCACAAATAATTCAAATACTCACAGTAAATTTAAAAACCATGATGACTCGTCATGAATTAGACAGTCATTGACAATCAGACAGTACTAATTAGACACATTCTCCTACGTTTGGTTTTCTCAACAATGTACACCGACGAATCACTCAATCACTCACTCACTCACATATCAAATCTACTACTTCTCGGAATATGGACAAACATAACATCACCGAACCCATCACTAATGGTTTCCATCTTCAACTTCAATCAGATCGTGATACCGTGCAAACATTACTCTCTGTCACCAGTAGTGAGTATCTCTCATCGCCGAACTCTGTTGCTTACCATTCCTCATTAGAACATCGATAATTCTTGTCCATGTTAGTCATTAGTATACAACGATGATCACCACGATGAGAGAGAAGTTTGTAGGATTATGGTGATTCTGTCTAACATTAATATACACAATAAATGCTAGACGGATAGTCTGTATTCCTACCAAGTTGAAATAATTCCATGCAAATTGACGTATTAGCTCATCACAAGACATGTAGTTTATTGGGTGTGCACTCGCTGAAATACAGTTAATTAAGAGCCACTTTCTCTATTTAATCTCAACATTAGAATCCTATAACTTGTGAACGGGTGTGACAAGTTAGTTCATTTGAACAGTTTATTAACTCGCATCTAAAATACCAAATGATATTAACACGTTTTGGATCGCACAATAATTTCAGTTGCATATTTCGTACCTTGTAAAGCACCACAAAGCTTTTGGTTACCATGATCACACATTTCGATATGATCTCGAGGCAAGCACACACACACACATTTACACATTTCACTTAACACGCACTAATCAATAATTTTTTTAAGATAATCATGAAAGTCTCAGTCAACTGTCAGCCTACATTGTTAAATGTGTTTTCACCGAAAAGCCTAACTTATCACCTTCATTGTTGACGTTGATTGGTTGGTTATTTAAGATATCCTTGTATGCATTATTAGAACATTAATATGTGTTTAATTAAAGTGATGTTTCACATTTACATATGCACGATATTACTTATGCATAAGCCCTCCAAAGCATCTCTATCAAGAGTAATATAGTTTGTGCATATTGTGCTGTATCGGAGAATCTTGCTTTTCCCTTTTTGTATGCTAAAAATAGTTGCTGCAGAGACTGCTGCTACTCTGGTCGCCTTCTCTCTTGAGGGTCCCAAAGGAGGGCTTGTCTTGTGACGTGATTGCGTGCTTTTCTCAATGTATGTCCTATCCACTTCCAGCTCTTCTTTCTGATATCCTCCTCCGTTGGAATCTGCTTTGTTGTCCCCACAATCTATTAAAAGATAATAAGTACTCAGGGTAGAGTCAATAAAAAAACTTCAGGCTTCAACCACCGCAACGGTAAAGCCTCCATACAGTGCACGACTATTCAATTCATGCATTTTATGATCTGAATGATTTGATTTGATGTGGATTGATTTTTCAAAGCAATTTTGCTGAGACAACGTACCTAGAGTGGATCGGATACTCTTGTTTTGAGCAGTTTATTGTTTTCGACGTCAGATGATTAGTCAGTGTAGTTATTTGAGAATACGATGCAAAATAATCAACAGTCCGTCAAAGAATATTTCATCCACTATTGGAGCTGGTTGATCATAGAGTTATTTTACGAATCAATGTAAGTGTGGCACAGCGTACATTGGAAAACTGGTAAGTTACCATTTTCTATTGACTGCTTGTTTGAAGTCTTTTGCTCGATATACATACGCCGATTTTGTATCATAAACCTAATAACAAGAAGGTGAGAAACCATGATATGTTATAGGACTGATAAAATTCGTCACGTCCTCGATTTTCCATTATTGTTATCTATATCAAATACTGTCTTTTCCCGTTTTGTGCTGCATATTAGATAGTAGTTCGCCTTGAGTATTCCAGTTAAGTGCTTGCTTTGTAGTGGAAGTTGATGGATTCCAGTGTTTCCTACTCAACTCCAGCACATTTTCTCAATCTCTCATTCGTCTGCAATCTGATTGTTCTCTAGCATAGTCAGTCAGTCAGTTGCAACGTAGAACTCCGTACGTATGTACATAAGTTCATGTTGCCATACCACATTATTAGCACACAGACGCAAATGTCAAATCAAATCCCATAGTGATAAAGATAGTAGAGGTATTAATTTTAATAAAGAAGACTAGAGTTCGAAGATATTATTCAAAAAATATAATTCAGTGAGATAAGATTATAAAGACAAAGGCAGAGGTATTGACGAATCCAGAAGATTAGGATTTGAGAGAGCTCAAAGAGTGGATGCACCTGCGCCATTGCAAACGATTTTGAGCCATGTCGTTCAAGGTCTCTAACCATTGATGACTTTCGTCTCGCGGACCCCAACCAGGTAGTCTACATCTACCAACATGACTCAGTCCACTTGTCAGTGACTTCATGGATTTGTGCCATGTTTTGGTCTGGCCGCCCCTAACTTTCTTCCAACCTACTCCTACACCACAAAACATAGCTCATCGGGGCTGTCGGTGGTTAGCCATACGTAACACATGTCCCAACCACCTCAACTGATGAAGTTTCACCACTTCATCTATTGATTTGCCATCCTTACCTAGTACTCGTTTCCTAACGACAGCATTGCTTACTCGGTTGTCCCACGATATACGAGCAATGCTTCGGAGACATCTATGATCGAATACTAGTAACGTACGAACATCTTCTACTCTTAACGGCCATGTTTCACAGTCATATAAGAGAACGGAACGAACTGCTGCGCAGTACACGCGCCCTTTGGTTAGCGAACGGATATCACGCCTACGCCATAAGTGACGCAGGTTGGCAAAAGCCAATCGAGCTTTCTGTATCCGAGCTGAGATTTCGTCAGTCACCAGACCGTCAGCACTGATGGGACTCCCCAGATAAGTGAAGTGATCAACACGCTCGACTACTTCACTCCCTATCACTAGTTCAGGTGCCAATGCAACCCAGTCTTTAAGCAACATTTTGCATTTCGAGGGGGAAAACCGCATCCCGAACATGCTTGCATTGTTGCTTATGGTAGTCAGAAGACTGCATTTTGTCAGCGTCTTCACCGAATAGAACTATGTCATCGGCATATTCTAGATCAGTAAGAGACTTTCCTGGTAGAAGGTCAACCCCTGAAAAATCTGACGAGCTTAATGTTAACTCTAAGAGGATGTCTACGACAAAGTTAAACAAGAATGGAGAGAGTGGACATCCCTGACGGACACCACTTGATGTAGAGAATTCAGATGACAGTTCGCCATATGCTCTCACCCGACCAGTGATGTTCGAGTAGAGTGCTTGTATAAGGTTAATGTACTTATTTAGTACACCTTTCAATGACAGACACTGCCACAGAACTTCACGATCCACTGAGTCGAATGCCGCCTTAAGGTCCAGGAACACGACTATCGTCGGACGTCTAAATGTGTGTCTGTGTTCCAGGACCTGTCGTAGTGTGAAGATGTGGTCTATACAACCACGTCCAGGTCGAAAACCAGACTGGTTTTCTCAAGTCTGCTCTTCACGAGCTCTAGTTAGACGTCTAAGTATAATCGAGGCTAACAATTTAGAAACTATATTAGTTAAACTTATTCCCCTGTGCTTGTCACAAGAGGACTTCTGTCCTTTCTTGTAGATTGGGACAATTAGAGACTGAGACCAGTCAGATGGGATTACGTCCATTTCCCACATTCTACCTAGGATCTCGATCAGTCTAACCGTTAAAATTGGACCACCATACTTAAACATCTCAGGGGTAAGCCTGTCGGGACCTGCCGCTCTACCTCCCCTTAGATTTCCTATAGCTTTCTCAACTTCATGTAAACTGGGAGGACTTAAATCGATTTGCCATTCAGGATGACTGGAGATCGTGGGCAACCGAAGTGTGGCTGAAGGCCAGTTGAACTGATACCTAAAGTGTTCTGCCCATCGGTCCAGCCTCCTAGATTGAGAATGGATAATAAGACCATCCTTTTCCGAGATAGTCTCACTCACATTCGGGTTCCTAATACCGGTTTCTTTAATAAGGCGGAAAAGTTGTCTACTGTTGCCTATCGCCGCTGCCTTTTCCATCGCTTTTGCTTTCGCCACCGACCACTGTTCGCGGTCGTAACGTAGACTCTTCATAAGTCTGCGCCTAAGCTGACTACGCTCTTGATCATGCTCAGAGTCAGGTGGGATGCGTTTTCGAGCATCCATCAGTTCGGTGGATGCGACCGATATCCACGGCTTCATCCTAGCCTTATGGTTTACCTTACTAGAAGATATCACTGCTGTTTCCACAGCCTTTTTGATATCATACCAACCTGCTTCTGGATGGGAATCACTTACATCGTTGCTTAACTCTCTTTCTAGTTGCTCCTGAAATATTTTCTTAGTTTGATTATCATTAAGTAAAACCTTAAGAGGCTTTCTTACGGTGTCTTTCCTACGTCCAGTAAGCCTCAAACAAATACGAGCTCGCACTAGAGCATGATCTGAATCTAAACATGTGCCCCAGAACGAGCGACAGTCTTCTATCGAACCCCTCCATCGGTGGCTGATGGCGACGTGATCTAGTTGGGTCCAACGTTGAGACGACTTCGGGGGTCGCCAGGTCAACAGATGCTTTTCCTTATGCCTAAAGTTGGTGTTCGCTAAGAATAGGCGGTTATCTGAGCACAGTTGCAACAGACGGTCGCCATTGTCTGTTCTCTCAGTCGCTACACCATAACATCCACCTAGATGTCTTTCCTTTTCACCTAATCTACCTACTTGAGCATTAAAGTCACCAGCCATTATTACTATATCAGAGCGCCTAGCTTTTTGGAGGAGGTCCGAGAGCTTTCTGTAAAACTCATCTTTAACCTCGTCTGCACTGCAGTCAGTGGGAGCATAGGCAGATATGACGAAGAGGCAACGGCGAGTGTCCCTATCCTTACGAGTCCTTACTGTCCCGTTTAGTCGGACAGCGCACAAACGACTATCTACTGGGATCCAGTCTAGGAGAGATAATTCTGCCCTAGGACTCAACGCTATGCCTACGCCAGCAAGACCCCGGGAAGCAGCATCAGGGCTACCGGATACACGAAGAGTGAATCGGGTTGCTTCTTCATTTTGACAAGGTGGAATCAGGTTAATGACTTTACTAGGATCCTGTATGCGCGTTTCCGAGACGCAGCACACATCGATGGAACGAGATTCTAAAGTCCTAGCTAATGATGCCTGTTGCCCTATTTGACACAATGTCCGTACATTGAATGCTCCAACATGTAGTTTGGAACGGGGTTTAAGGAGACCAGGAACGACGTTTCGTGAATCTGCATCGTCTGCATTAGCGGTGCACTGTGAGAAAAGAGTGTGAGAAGAGTTAGTCGTAGAGATAAGAGAGGTATGTGTGGGTGTAGGAAGGATTTGATTTTGACCGATTTGGTCTCGCGTGCTGTTATGGGTATGAGGGCGGTTATCACTTCCCGGCTGCCCACACCGTGGAAGGTTGTTTCTTGAGGGACCTGAAAAGGAAGATGGATTAGTGTTGGTGCGTGACCGCAGGGTCCAAGGGACAGCTGCTTGAGGCCGGTCACGCACGGCCTTTTTATGAAAGGTATTTAGAGGATTAGCTCCGTTCTTAAAGGCCCTTAGTGGGCACCCTTACCCAAGGAGACGGAAATCCGTGAGTTAGGGGAGGTGTGACATTTTTAGGGCCGACCTTTTCTAACCCTTCCTTCCTTGTGAGAAGGCAGCATCGCTGCAGATGCTGGTTGTCCGAGGGAAACACCTTACTGCTGTCACACCCCTCTGCAGTCAGCAGTACGACTTCGCCCTCAGACCTTGGGTAGCTGCTTTTAGTCTCATCGTTCTCTAATCGACCTGCCTGGCATGGTAGGACCTGCAGGAACATATGTTCCAGCCAGTATAGCTTGGTTGGGTCATCACGATAGGCAAGCCCGACCACCACGTCAAGGTAGCAGCTTCGGTCGGGTCTCTAGCATAGTAGGTAATAACCGATTATCTCTGTTCAGTGAATCTGAAGTGGTTTGTGTGAACAGCCATTGATAATCACTTGTACTTTCGGTGTTTGTAGTGGTAATCATCCAGCTTTAGCTCCGTACATCAAAGCCGTTTTCACGTTTGTATTGAAAATTCTGATATTTGTCTCAGATAACAGTTTCTTTGAGTTCAATATACTTATCGATCGTAGAAAGCTACCATCGCATTACCACAGATCGCCTTGAAATCTGCATCAAATCCTCCTTGTTCAACTATGATATTATCCTAATATGTAAAATTTTCCACCTGTCGCGCAACTTGAGCATATTTGTGATGCAGTTGCTGATGGTGAGTTGTGCTCCAGAATTATTCTTTTCTGACTTTCGATATTGAGTCCTCCTAATACCATAGAAACCGACGTCGAATCGACTGTCTCTGTCTCAATGCACCACTGTCTATAAGATAGAGAGATGAAGTCACTCCTAAATTCCAAGTGGTTGAGCTGTATTGAATGTGTCCACTGAATTCTGTGTTTTTGGTGAGTCATACAAGTCTTCATAATCAAGTCGAAAAGCAGAAGATAAAGAAGAGGTGAAAGTAGACAGCCTTAACTGATATCTTTTTTCGTTTGGAATCTGTCTATGGATTGTCCTCAGTGTACTTTGCAGTGTATGGTGGTGTTAGTGACAATCTCTCGAGATACTCCATATTGTGGAACAAGATTCATTAGGACTCTCCAATCCATGTTGTTCAATGCTTTCTCATGGTTAAGGAAGTAGACGTACAGTGATGAGTTCCGGTCTCTTAACTGTTCAACAATCATCCACAATGTTGTGTTGTTCTGTTGGTACATGATCTGTCGCAATGAAGAACACCGGCTTGTCGATCTCGGAGCTGGACATCCAACTAATTTTTCACTGAATCCAGCAACTGATGCTGCTGGCAACGGTATAATGCCTATTTAGTTCTCACACTTTCTAAGATTTACCTTCTTCCATATATTGATGTGGTATTCCTGCTTCCAGTTTGTTGGTACAGCTTTATCCCCTCAACCATTCTGAATGGAATGTGGAGTATCTTCTCAGTCACTCCTATACCTGACTTCAGTGCACTATTTGATAATGTCTGGTTCCGATAGTTTGCTATTTTTAATCCTTTCGAAAGTGTTTTACTGGTTTCGCATACTATTTGTGCAGTAACATTTATGGTGAGGTCTAAGTGTGCTACTTCGATTTCCGTTGAGTTAAGTTGTACGGTTCTATTTACGGTGCTCTAGAAACACATTCTAGTGATTTCCATGATCAGCAACATGTTCACCGATTTTGTTCCTGACTGGACACTCTGGTCTATCGTATTTCTCTTACAACTTCTCGATTTTACAACATAGTTCTTCCACATTTCTTTCACTAGCAGATTTTGCCTCTATTGTTCCAGATCTACGTATTCTTGCACATCAGCTCTAAATTTCTGTTTCACTCCATTGTTCGCTTCTGTGTAGTCGATTTGTGAGTTGGCTTACTCTGCTCTCGTTCGGTTGTTGTTGTTGTTGTTGATGATGATGATGATAATCGCCTCATTGTTCTTCCTTTCCTAATCCTATTCAAAGTGTGAACAGAAATCTGTTCTTTAGCATGATTTTTCTTGCGACCGAAAACCTGAAATGTTGGTGCGGATTTTGTAAATGAATGTTACTAAATTACTGAGTTGTTGATTTGCTCATTCCTAACGAAGCAATAATTGATTCATAAAATGAAAAGGGACTTTGTTACAGCGATAAAAATTCTTTGAGTTTTTATCTGTAAAACAGCACATGTATATCGGCTTATTATGATGTGATGAACAAGTTTAACAAACCCTATAAATACAAATACAAATACAAAATGTGTCAACACTAAAATGACTAAGAAATAATTTTTCACTAAAATATATTCAGTGTTGCATGTGATGTGATCTATATGTATAATGTATAATCGATTATTTTTCAAATAAATACAACCTAATGTTGTCTCTTTTTTTTAATGCTTAGTTTTAGAATTTTCGAAATGTTGTTCTCATCACTAATCAATTCACCGTTAAAATGTTTACTAATGATATTATTTTCTGTCAGTGTTATCTATGTCTGCTATTTATGGAGTGCGAAAATCAATGAGATGATTAACCCTGTATTTATTGTTAATTATACATCTACTGATACCTCAGACAGAGAGGTATGGATACGTAATGTCATTGAGTTCCATTCACCTAATTGCTCCACAATGATCCTTACGAAATCTAGCCCGTTGATCTCGAAGTTGGACGTCTACAGAGTCCCTCACTGTGTTCAACAATACCCTGTTGATGACTTTGCCTGGTATTGAAAGAAAAGTGATGCCTCTGTAGTTCTCACACTTGCTGAGATCGCATTTCTTTGGTATTTTGATCAGGTATCCTTCTTTCCAATCTGATGGTACTTGTTCCTCAACCCAAATCTTCTGGAGAGGATGTGAAATATTTTCGCAGTCGCTTCTACATCTGCTTTCATTACCTCTGCTGGAACGTTGTCTGGTCCTGCTGCTTTGCCGCTCTTGATTTGTCTGATTGCCATAATGATCTCCTCAATCATAGGTTCGCTAATATTAATTGGGAGGTCCGTGGATGCTGGGTGTGTTCAGTGGAACTGGTCGATTCAAGAGTTCCTGAAAGTGCCTTACCCACCTGTTTCGCAGTTCTTCATTGTTGATGATTACTTTCCCTTCCTTGCCTTTCACTGGTCGTTCTGGTTTACGATAGTTTCCGGCTAGCTTCTTTGTTGTATCGTATAATTTTCTCAAGTTTCCGTCTATTGGAGCCTTTTCCGCCGTCATTGCTAGATCTTCCATATATTTTCATTTGTCGGCTCTGATGCTCTTCTTCACTTCCCTGTTTGCTTCTGCCTATGCAGCTTGTGCCTTAAATTTCTCTGCTCTTGTTCGGCTGACATTGGTTGCTGCATTCTTGTTTATCCTTTCTCCAACTTTTTCAAGAGTACCGACAGAGATCCATACCTTGTGATGGTGTTTCTTGTGACCTAGAACCTTGTGACATGTTGAAGTGATTGCCTCCTTGATCCATTTCCAATTGATCTTCATGGTTCTTTTCTCTCCACTGGGCATATCGTGCAAGGCCTGTAATCTATTACTGAGGGCTATCTTGCATACGTTCAGTTTCATGGCATCCCGAAGAAAGGCCGTATTAAACTCCCGTGATGTTGTCTGCCCCGTTTTCCAGCGTGTGTTCAGTTTCCGTTCCCTTTTGGCTACCACAAAGTAGTGATGTGAGGCTTTATCACCTCCTTTCTTGGTTCTCGCATTCCCCATGTTCCTTCTGAATTTTTATTGTTCCAGATATGGTCGATTTGGTTCTGAGTATTATGATTGGGAGAAATCCATCTAGTTTTGTGTGTGCGTTTGTGTGGGAATATTGTGCAGCCGATGAACAGTTTATTGAAGGCACATAGGTTTCCCAATCTCTCACCATTTTCTTTCGTTTCTCCCTCTCCATGTCGTCTCATGATGTCTTCATATCCAGTGTTGTCCGTGCCAACCTTGGCATTTAGATCTGCCAGCAGAACCGTCAAATCGATTAATGAGCATCCCTCAAAGATTGACTGCAAGCTCTCGCTGAATTGATCTTTGACGTCGTCACTGTAGTCGTTTGTAGGTGTGTAGCATTGGATGACGTTCATTTTAATGTCCTCTTTCTTTGTTATGAAGGATGCTTTAATGATCCTGAGTGCATGAGTTTCCCATCCTATTAGTAGTGCCTTTTGTGCTTGCTTGGACAGCATCAGTGCAACTCCTTGTGTGTGAGGTATTTTCTTCCTCATGACCAGAGTATAACAGCAGGTCTCCTGAAGCTAGACTCAGTAGTCCAACTTCCGTTCCATGTGGTTCACTGATTCCAAGCACCTCCAAGTTGTATCTTTTTATTACTGCAGCAATGTGGAATAGTGTTCAGGTCTCCCATAATGTTTGAACGTTCCATGTACCTAAAAGAATGGTTGGTGTGGTTGTGAGAAGGGGCATCGGCCTCGTGGCTTCCGAAAAAACTTGGCTTTCATCATGAGACGTCGTAACTGTTCTGTCAAAAGACCTTCTAACTACCAGGGCAGAGCTAAAGTGGTTTGAATTATGTTTTCTGGTTAGAGTTTTTTTAGCGAGTTAATTTTTTATGAGATATGATCGCCAATCCCATGCCCAACCCTCCTCGTTTATCTGGGCCTGGGACCGGCAGTAGCTTCAGAGGGGCTACAGTGGGAATTAAAATATTTACTAATGACATTATTTTCTGTCAGTGCTATCTGCGTATACTATTTACGGAGTACAAATGTAAATGAGAGTAATAATCTAGTATTTATTATGTATTAAACATCTATTGATACTTCAGACTGACGTTTGTATTCGTAACTCTTGATAATCCATAGTGCAGTCTTTGTGTGATAGTTGAAATCTCAGAATTCTTTAAGATATGCTCTAACTTTCAATGAAAAAATATGTATATATATAGCAGGATAATGATGTTTATGATGTTTGCTGATCACTTTATGAAAAATTAGGAACTGTTAACAATGAATACATGCAACTCAATTTGGAATAATTGTGCTCTAATATATTAGAACTATTGTTGATATTTCGTTTCACTATTTCATTCAGTAACTACTTACAAAATGTATGATTGATGATAGACAATTTATTGTATTAAATATTGAGTAAATATTGCATTATACTGATAATTAACATGTGACCACTAAATTCGAGACTAGATTCTCGAATTTCCAGTAAGAACACATGACCGCATAGCATATGAAGAAGTTATTCAACAAAAGAGGAACGCATTTCAGTAGTATCGTGGATTGGTTGTAGCCAGACTTGTGCACTGCTGGGTTTGACCCCAATGATCTAAAGGTTCAACATCCACCGGTAGGACCGTAGGTCCTGGACTCAACTCCTGAATGCTGAGTTTTGGATGGACACTCCTGAGGAGTCTCGTATCAAGACTGAACAACAACTCATTGTTCCTTGGGTTCCAATGACTGTCTTCATCGCACTTTGTTCTTATGTGCAGTAGGCAGTTTATGAATCGATGATAACAACCATTGATAGTGTAATGACAGATATACGTTTTTCTACGTTTAGTTTTATTATCTATTTCGTCGTTATAACTGGCCCATAAATTACCTTGATCAGCATAGTATTTTTATAAATGTCTGTAAATATTAATGCCCATTAAAGTAAAGCCTATTGAAGATGTAACTGAACGTTACTCGAACTTACAATACGGGAAGTTTCAATAATTTTCAGGTCTACATGTGAAATTTCCTATCCAAATTTAATGAAAAACAGGCATTAAGTTTTGTAGTTTACAAACGTCTAATCATGAGTAGTATTCTTATTTACGGAAAAAAACTTCAGTTAATTTTTCAAAGCCATTTTGATGTTTCACGAAAATAATAATCCACAGAAATGGTCCCTTTGTCAGTAGTGTAATTTTAAACTCAAAAATGAAAAGTAAAATATCACAAGAAATCGACACAACTGTAGGAATAAAATGCACTGTTATTATAAGATGTTTCTTATCGATTAATAACCAGATTTTATGGAACAATTATTGAACAAAACTCACCACTGATTAATTAACCTACCGAATACTCAACCCCTTGAAGTCAACATCAATGTCATTAGAAAATATTGGATAATAATTTGTGCCTGACTACTTACCGAATAACTTGCACTGCTTAGCCAGGAATTAATCCAAAGAATCCTAAATCATTGTTAGCTATTTTATAACTCTTGTAGTCCTGCCATAACTAACCAATCAGATTGTGGTTTAAGCGCCTACCACGTGATCTGACCTGACGTGTCTGTAAACTTTCTTTGTTGTAAATGGCTTACAAATTGATTGACATTATTATCTCATTATGTCGATGTGACTCATAACTTTACTCATTTCCATAAGACACGCCATATTGGTCGGTACGTTTGCTCGTCTTACTTGATAATTGTAATTTCCGTATTTATTGTACTAATGTAATTGTTTTATATGTTTAGAAACAGATAAAGTTTAAAACCAAGTTGATCTTATTCTTACTATAGCTTTAACATAGACTCTGTGCTCGCCAGTATTGAGTTATATAATTACATCTGTAGGACAAATTAAATCCTACAATCATGTTAAGTAAATTCTCAGATTCTTCAATTGTAATACTGATAGAATTAATACGCTTGCAGCAAGTGACCTAGGTCTTTTAATATTTAGTCTTTTACAAAAGTTGTTCTTGAGCTTAGTTTGTTATATTTCCTTAAAAAATTATCAACTTAATCATATAAACACCGTGACACAAACAAGCCTACTGATTTTTCTGAACAAGCAGTAGATATGATTAGAAATGTTTCAGAGAATTTGACTAAATGACTAAAACTATCACATCATTCAAATTTTGTCGGCTTATTAACATACTGTAAGTTGCTAATTCATTATCAAACTGTTGCATAGTCTGAAATGAAAATAGTTATAATCGTGTCGAGTGATCTGTGTGTAAATTTAAGAATCAACCAATAACTGCAAATCGCATGCGAAATTAGGGCGTTTAAAGTGGTCTTAACCAAACGAACCACAGCAAAAAAAAACATTATTATGTGAATTACTTTGCTACCATTACTACATTCTTTGAACAATTTAAAAAGAATTGTAATGAATACTGGGAAACGCTTATTATTATTATTATTATTATTATTATTATTATTATTTCATTGGGGGCTTTCAATTCGAATACATCCACTAGTTCAAAGATAAATATCAGCAACTTATTTATCATTGCTAGATTCAATTAAAAGACATTTTTACAGTCATTTACCTAGGTATCATCTTAAACTTGTTTGTTTATAGTCCGAATCATGATTACTTGTAAAATGATAAATAGATGGTTTTCCAGTTTTGTTTCATTACGTAACGTAAAAGACAACTTCTATTTATAAATCTGAGAGCCTGTTGATTAGTTGTTTATTCAAGAGAATAAATTACATCGATACTTTTCAAAAGTCAATAAAATCAATAGTTTCGACACAAGAGAACGTAGGAACAAGCAATTCCACTTAGCCTCTGTGATAATTAATAATGGATTACCGTTTTGATATCCTGTCAATTAAAACTATATAAATTAATTATCTTAAAAGAAATATATCAAAACAAATTTTATAAAATGTTGGTTAAAGTTAACTTAAAAAGTAATCAATCTATTTTAAGAGCCAAACAGTATATATTTTAATTTATATTCTCCCACCAACCATCTATGGATGGTCAAACTTCAAAAATTTCAGTTTCTAATGAAGACAAAAATAACATTACTCTCTCTCTCTCTCTCTCTCTCTCTAATAACAATTGTCGTATGCTGAAATGCATAAAATCACAAGAACCAATCATACTGTAAAACAAGTGACCTCATACAAAAGTTTCTAAAAGCATTAAAAAAATGTATAGTAATTTGAAATAAGCTGGAATTATTATAGTCACAAGAAATTTACCCTAACTTGTAAAGATATAAAATGAGAAATGTGCAACAATAATTCTCAAAAAAAAGAATAGATTACACTGAAATATCACAAAACTTGAACAATATTATGTACATGATTTCGAATGATGGATGTCATAGAAAGTTACTCATAAAAATTGAATGTCAATTGCAAAATAATCATCTCGATATTAGACAAGTAAGTAATCCTTTTTCTTTTTCAAGAAACTTTGGTTAAAGGAAAAAAGATTTTTTTTTTGATATAAAAGTTTCTACCTTCATAGTACATTTTCATGCATTATTTTACATATGTTTGAAACAAACAACCAAACTAATAGAAATGTTTCACCATTTATTTTCGACCTGAAAATGTAACGGAAATATCTAAAGATTAGTGTTGTTACATGTGATTTTGCATTGATAATGCATTGATAATATGAAATTAATCAAAGTTATTCACCATTAGATAAGTTAAAAAGCACAGAAGTAATTGCTTCAGGTCGATAGTGGTATTTTTATTGAATATATGATTTGGCGAAAAAAAATGTACTTGTTGTATGATGGTTATTGAAAACCTCTACTGTCAGTGAGTGTATCAAGGCTATTGATAAACTTCAATATCAAATTTTCATTATAGTGTAGTGCCTTCAGATACATTTGAGTTCGCTCATATTCAATTTGATTAAGCCTTTCGATTGACTCATTTAACCAAGCCATTTGTATAGAAACAACCTATATATATCATTGGCTTTTATAAGCTGGTACGACTGAACATGGCATATCAACTACGAGCATATTCATCCTATTCGCTTTAATGTTGTTCTCTTAAATATTTCGATGACTCAGACATTGTACTATGTATGTATATGAACATACATACTCACCTACTCACTCCTTGTCAATGGTTCAGACACCGATGCAAGCCAATCCTGAAGCATTTAGGGAGGAAGAATCGCATCTTGAACATGCTTGCATAGTTCGTTAAGGAAGTCAGAAGACTGCATTTTGTCAGTGTCCTTACCGAACAAAACTATATCATCTGCATATTATAAGTCAGTTAAATGATCTCCCGGTAAGAGTTCGCTACCCAAAAGTCGAACGATAAACATGTCGTCTCAAAAAGCATGTCAGTGAAAAACTTAAATAAGAATGGAGCAATCGGACAGACTTGATGAACACCACATGAACTAATCTATTCATATGGCAGTTCACTATAAACTTTCACTCGACTAGTAGTGTTGGCGTAGAGAGCTTGCATAAGGTTAATGTAATTCTTTGGCATTCCTTTTAATTACAGACATTGCCACAGTACCTCACGATCAACGGAGTCAAATGCCGCCAATACTGTGCGACGCCTGAACGTGTCTTTGTTCTAGGACCTGATAGAGTTTGAATATCTGGTCTATACAGCCACGACCAGGTCCGAAACCAGCCTGGTTTTCTCGATCCTGCTCTTCACGTGCTTAGGTAGGCGTCTAAGTATCATCGAAGATAATATATTAGACAATTCAACTTCAACTAATTCCTCTGTGATTGTCACAAGAGGACCTGGACAATCAGTGTTTGAGACCAGTCCAGTTCCCAGATTTTACGTAGGATCTCAGTCGCTCTAACTGCTAAAACTGGACCAACATCACTAAAAATCTCGGAGCTAAGCCTTTTAGGCCCTGCTGCTCTGCCCCGCCTTACATTGCATATTGTCTTTTCGACCTCATTACAAGGACTTACATCAATTTGCCGTTCAGGCTGACTGGAGATCATGAGCAACCGAAGTGAGGCTCAACCGATTCCTAGTGTGTTCTGTTCATCGATCCAAACTCCTGGGTTGAGAATGAATGGAGATAGTTTCGCTAACAAATGGATTTCTAGAACCAGTTTACTTGTTAGGAAGGAACAGTTTTCTACTGTTGCTTATCACTGCTGCCATTTCCATCTCTCTTGCTTTTGCTACTCACCACTGTTCGCGATCATTGCGTAGGCTTTTTATCAGCCTGCGCCTAAACTGACTACGCTGAATCAATCATATTACTTAAAGTCCGTATGAACACTAATGCAATATATGAAGAAAGTAAACATGAATTTGCTATTTTATTTTAAAAACTGTACATACAATTACATGAACACTTGTTAAGTCTTAGGGACACTCAGGGATTATCTGTCTGTAAAGCGTTTCTATAACTTTAAAAATACTGTAAATTAGCTGCTTCATATTCATATTTTTCTGTTGAAATACAGAATGACAATTCTCATTGTTTAACTATATTTTTGATAGGGTTATTTTCTACGGGATGTGGTCGCTAATCTCATGTCCAACCCACCCCACTTGTCCAGGCTTGGGAGCGACAGTAGCCCCAGAAATGATCCAGACAGAGTTCTCCCTACTTATAGCAAAAGCACAGGACTATTGAAAATCACGTGTTTAACCCATGAACTCAATAACTCAATCGCCGTTTTAGATTATCTTACAATTTATTCATTCCTTTGTCAATAAAATCCAGTTTGTCCAAATGCCTTTAGTTATTTTACTTTTTACACAACAATTTACTTTCCTCTCTAACGTTTTTGATTTTAATATTCATATGTATACAAAGAAAGATGGTATCATTTTAACAGAGCTTCAAATATGATACATCGAAATCTTTATTTTACACATCTGAAAAATGCCATGTTAATGAAGGCTTGAATGCAACTTACTTGTACATTAAATTACTGTTTGTTAGGAGGTATATCAATCGAAATCCAATATAATAAACCATCATACATTGATTTTGATTGATTTACATTATACTTCAAGCTGTTCAGTCCATCACTTTTAAATCGACTCCCTGAAGTTTTCAATAACTGAAAACTAAATTCGTTTGAATGTCGGAAAATTTGTTAAAAACAAAAAAAACAGCGACATCAATAATAGAGAGTCCCATTGTGAAAATATCGGTGAACAATATTGTTTTGAATTAGATCATCTATCGAACTATATACTCTGACATAGATGAATGTTAATATGAAGATATTAAATCAGCAGAGGTAATTTATAAGTCAATTATTATTATGCAATAGATTAAACAATTAAATAGAATAGGTGAAAGTACAAGTTATATGAATTCAAACGTTTAACCTCAGTTAATATGTTTAGAAGAAATTCGTGACACACATTTCACTTCCTTAGCTGTACATAACTTAGTAGACGATTTTATTTTATTCCTATTTTCATATCTTCCATTTGTTTCGCCTTTATCTGCTGATATTCTTCACTATCTAATAATTTACATACTTCTTTCTATGTAATTCTAACAATAATTTGTGATTATTATTTGAAGTCTGTTTGTCAATACTTGATTGACCTAATACTTCCCATGTTAAACTATTGACTAGAAATTTAAATTTAAAATAACTATCCAAGCAGCTTCATATAGAATAAAACATGAAAGAAAGTCGGAACAAGGAATCCGGAAATCCCGTTTCAAAGAAACTTCTTCATAGGAATCTAGGATTTCAAGGTTATGGATGCTCTGATGTATTTAAAAATCGATTAGTGACAGCGACTACTAACATTCTCTAGAAGAAACTTGTTTTCTCTATGTGTTAAAAGATAAGCTTCCTTGTCTGGTCGCCTCCATATGCATCTCTCAGTTTGTGAATTACTAATTTCACAAGCATTTTTATTCGAACATACACAATCTTTTATTGTCAATATTTACATAATGCATTTTAGTATTGTAATCTTTCTATTACATCATCAGGTTTATTCACTGCTCATACGTCATCATGAAATTAACTAATACCGATAAAATTTCATAAATATATAGACGATTGTAAAGCTTGATACTAAATTGATTGAAAAGAGATCCCTCTGTTGAATTTCGTATTTTCAATGTTTAAATGAGTATTATATTGTCTATTTTGATATTTTACTACTACTAATAGTCCACCTTTCTTCTTACTATCAGTTTGTATTCTTATATATTATATGCAGTTGTGTAATCTATCACATCGTAGTCATTGACTTATGAATTGACTCGATTCATTTAATATTTTCATATCAATATTCATGTATATCGGAGTAAAAACAGATGGACAATCTAATTGAAAACAAAATATGAAGCAATCATAATCCTTAAATGTTCTAGGCATTACGGCAAGCACTAATAAATAGCTTCTTAAAAGTATCCATTTATATTTATAATATATAATAGTGTTTCTGGCTTTTATCAGAGAAACCCTATTAGTGAACTGCACGAAGAAATTCCTATGTATTAACTTAACAAATCAAAACAGCTTTTTGACCCACACATAAACTAATAGTTGTGTAATTTACGACCAATAAGATTCGCATAGTTAACCAAAAAACATATCAATAGAGTAAAAAGAAACAATAATCTTAGAATTATACCATTCAATTTACCATTTGATAAAATATTGGATATCACTACGCTTTTAAAACTAGGCAATTCATAATTCTAGTTACGAATGACACTGCTGATATTTCAAATATTTTACTGTATATTATAGAAACGCTAAATTAAGTTCAATTTAAACAGGAAATGTTGAATGTGATGCATTCTTTAGGTAATTTTTTTTTTAATGTAATCATAACAAAAATGCATGTAGTTATAAAAGAAAGACTAGGAAGTTAACTTGTAAATCAATAATCCGTGATAAGACGATGCGAACAACGCAAACTATATTAATCAACAAATGAGAATTGACATTCAATAATAAATCGCTAATGTGTTGTTTTGATTGATGATAAATCATATCATCCGTGTATGCTCTTCAAGAATTGATTTATTGTTACTTGAAAAAATGCATTCACTAAACATGAAATTCTATAACAGACTAAGGAAAATAATCCTATGAACTATGTATAAAAAAAAAAAACCTTAAGCTAAATTAGATTATCAAACCTAATGGTGTATAATTAAACATCCTCGATACCCATAAAACTGTTGGTTCGAATTTAATGTATTCAATGTATTCGTGAATGTTCAACTTTTACAGAATTATTACTGCATTAGAGAAATATTATTCATATAGGTTTTTAGGTAAAATTTATTTTCAAATGACATTGTTCTCAATCTGGCTATTTCAACTATGCCAATGAGAGAGCATGGTATCTCATCTGAAAGAAAACGATTTGATGTCATATATATATATATATATATATATATATATATATATTTGCAAGATAAAAATTTACAAAATTGATCAACAACGAACCGATCTGGATTCCTTTCATTCAATTTATCTTCCGAATGACCCAATGCATAATAACGACCAATTTGTACATCAATTCTGGCTAAATTATATCCAGACTGTTCAACGCGAACTAAAAGATCATCATCTTCACCACCCCAACCTTCGAACACATTTGAAAAGCCATTAATCTTGAAATACTGATCTCGAGTAAATGTAACAACACCTCCGTAAAACCTTTGATAAAGTAATCTGTCAATAACGATAATAATAATAAGAAGAACAAATAAAATTCTGCATATCCTAAATTTTCTTGTAAAATAATGCATCTATATTTTATGGGTGAAACTATATTTACTTTAAATGCAAAATAAAACATGGGTGGTTGATTAGCACAATTTAAACATTTTGAGTAAACCAGAAAAAACGTATTAAAAAAAATTCACGAATTTGTAATGAAGAATCGAAATTAGCATTAGGTTTCTAAACATTATAAGCAGAAATGGATTGTGATTAGCAGTAGAATCAAGGACACACATTTTTCCATTTTTCCTGTATGCACCTGTCTCTTAGAGTTAGTCAGCATTCCGAAGCTCGAACAAAGTAATGTTCGCTTCAAACGCCATCACGTTATCCACTCAGCAACTGAGACCTAACAATCAATGGCTTGTGCAATAGGGTGAAATTTATTTCATTTGTAATGGTAGTTGGAATCTTTCCATCGATACTTTAGGACTGATGAATTAAAGATTCGAACTACCAATACAAAGGAATTAGAACTCTTAACACTTAAAAATGTTGCTGTAACTTATTGTCTTTTTCAAAATCATACGCTTTAGATCGCTAGTGAATAAAGTTCGCTTTCTAAATTCGGTCAAGTGAGTATTTAGTGGTATCTTACCAATTAAGTCACTATTTCAGACTTGTTTTAGAAGCGTATACCGATATAGAAGTGTTTTCGACCATAAAGGTAGTCACTAAACAAAAATTTAAGTTAGTTATTGTGTTTCTAATATGTCGATTTTTTTTGTTGAACGATATAAGGAAACAGATCTGATTTTCAATTTTGCCGATCGACTACTTTTTCGATCGATGTAAGGAATGGTAGACTGTTGTTAAATAGTCACATTAACTAATTTCATGATAAAAAAAGCGTTACTGTCCTAACTGACTCGCTTAGTGGATAATATGTTGGTATTTGAAGAGCTAAATATTTGGTTCATATCTGAATGTGGGTATCAACATTATGATCAAGATGTACCCAAATGACAAGTCTCTAGTAGTACAAAAGACATATCGTGCGTTATACTGTTATCCACAATCCAGCTTATTAAAACTGGTGACTAAATGTCAAAATGGAGGTGATCAATCTCAATCCACTCAGAATACCCAGAGGCTAACAGAAATTGGTCAACTGCAACTAACAATAGGAAAGTAGAAAACTTTACGACCAAATGAATAAGATCCGTTTCAAAACAAGTGGTTGTAAAATAAGGATTTAGTACCGTACGATAAGATCTAATCATAGAAATGAATTCTTGACACGTATATCAGGCTCAATATTCAAATAATTATCTAAATCAATGAAATAATATTATGTCCATATATCATCTACAACAATATTTTCTTTAACAAGAAACAGGAAATTAAATCAGTGATTGATTAGTTGATCATAGTATATTTGATAATAAATGATTTTCCCTTTCTAATTGTACACATTGTTGATTTATTTGGAATTTGAAATGGATTAGGCTTAGTTTAAAACAAAAAGCTAAACATATAATATCTTCTATATTATCCTTGAATATTATTAAATAAATCATGTAAACTACAGAATTATAGAATTATAATTGATCGAGTCAACAATCAGAGAATAAGAAATTCATTCCATGATTGTATCAGCATTAAGAACTAATTGGAAAATAAATTATCTCCATCTAATTTCATAGCACATATTGTGTACAATAAATTAACAGTTTCATGCAAACATATCACAATTTACCTGGTAAATTATTACATAAACATTGAGAAAAAAAATGATTAATTTTTCAAATGAAGCCAGAACAACAGCTGTGCTAGAATAATATGTCATGGTTTCTCCTCGCCTGTTTACAACCGCATTTGTAATAAAGTGTAGCAGTGATGTATGGTATAACATGAAGGAATGTACATTAATGACTGATGAGATTAAATTAGCAAAAATTACTACTATATATATATATATATATATATATATATATATATATATATATATATATATATGTGCATGAACTGGATCGAGACCATATAGAATTCGAATAAAGACATAAGAAGGTATGGGACAATCATTAAATTGTCTGAAAACAGTTAAGATGGATCATGTGATAATTATAGAAATTCTGAAAAGTTTACACAAGTTTTAGGTCAGTTGTCTAGACTTAGTAATTGAATAGTTACGTACTAAGCGAGAAAGATATGAAGAGGTATACACAGGTTTCAAGAAGCGAAAGAATGAAAAAGTGACTGCCGTATATAAAATAAGATTTAGTTTATTCAAGATTGTATAACATAAGCTGATGAGAAATCATGAACTATCGTGAATTCATGTTATTCCGCCTCAACTGTTGTTCCCACTTTATCCAACTTATAAAGGGAAAAAAACAGCATAAAATTAATGTTTTTACGTTGAGGAAAGTGAATATTTAAGAATATTAAAGATTCCCATTGTGAAAATTAGAACAACACTTATAAGCGAACAATATTGTTTTCAATTAGATAGTCATCAGGCCCTACTCTAATATACATGAATATTTATATGAAAATGTTAAACCAATCAAGACAGTTTGACTCAATCACCACAATGAAATGATTATTGACTCAAACTGCCTGGACAGGTTTCATGTTTTCATGTAAATATTCATGTTTATTAGAATAAAACCTGATGACGATCTAACTGACAACAATATTGTTCGCTTATATGTGTTGTTCCAAATGAATGTTTCACAGACCATACCATTTAAAGTCATTTGATAGTAAAAATTACATTTGATTCGACACAATTTTGCTATGAATTAAATCTTTGGTTTCATCGTAAGACGGAAACATGAGTCAGACTATGTTGTTATTGGATTTAAAATAAAGGCATGTCAGCGAGTAAATTTTTCTTGTCGACGATTTCGGTTACTTAAGTAATACCGTAGTATTAACGGTTAATTTTACTAGTTAAAATGGTATACAGCAGTAATAATAACAATAATAATAATAATAACTTTATTCACCATATGTTGAATTAAATATAGAATTCTCAGCACAGAATATATCAGCAAGTTTCCTTTACAAAACAATTAGTGATCAGCGTCTTATCAATGTTAATTATTTTCTCAGCAGAATGATTGCAAGCCATCGATATGTCTCGAACTGTCTGCTGGACATCTCGATGGCTCGCAAACTTAACATGCTCCTCTGGACAGATAAGGCGATTAATAGATATAATTGACGTATTAAATTAAGTAAAAGGAAGTAACTTATTGGGATATCTTGATGTAAGGAAACAGAAATTTATTCAGGCTGCTATGCATTGCTTATGAAAACCAAATATTGAAAGGAAGTTATGTAATAATCGGCTAGTGACAGGTACTGAGGTAAAGATAATTGTCAACTTGATATCTGTTAAGAACAGAATAAAAGGAAGTTGTAGTAATGGCCAATTAATTGGGATGGATTAGGACTAATCGTTTATAAATCGAACAAACAGAAAAAGTGACAAAACACACAGAACAGCCGAAACAAAACCCATAGGTTGTAGAAGGATTGAAAGGTAGTTTAAGCAGAGGATAGGTTTGGACTGGTGGATACCTCTGCTGTACATAGGTTCTTTATCTGTATTCCTTTTGCCTAAACTCTTCTGACTGTAGCCAAGATTTCGAAGAAGGTTTCTGGTAAAGCGTAGTGGTTAGAAATAACTATATGTTCCACAATTGAGTTTTTGACTGACTTCTGTAACTCTTTAGGAAGCCAGGCTGGGAAATTTTCGGAGATGGGTTTCAAAAGGATTCAGTTGAATTTGGGTTAGAATGAAACAGTTGTCACGGAAAATAACTGTACATGGGAACAGTTAATGGTAGGTGATATGAAGTGCCAGGGAAATTCTGTAAGTTGCGTAGATGCGTGCAACGTTTTTATTGAATAGTCATTTAGTTTTAACTAGTGTTACCCAAGCCTAGTCCCAAATGCTAATTGGATTTTATCTACTACTTTACAAACTACCCACTCTTCCAAGTAACTCAACATTACATTCATCACGTTTATCATTCAGCGATGACTGAAGGTAATCAGAACTTGGAATTGGTGCTTTTAGTCTTATTGTCCTGTCTAGTGGAACGACAGGTAAAAAATGTTCCAAACAATGTAGACTGATTGACTTGTCACAGTCGGCAAACTTGACCATCATTACCAACATAGTTTCTACTGCTTGAAGAACGAAACATGGAACCAGGAATTTCTTCTGATTGTTTGCAATCATCAAAACTGCATGTACCATTGCTACAAACGATTTTAGTTTCCCATAATCTGAATACGATTTGAACGAACGATTGAAAATTCTGTGAAATAAATCCTCCCTTCCATTTCCGTATATCATCACCCCAATTATGCAATGGCAGTGGTTAAAAGCCCAATACGGTTTGTTTTAGGTGAATGTATTTCATACATTCGCGTAAGCAGACAGACAATAGAATGAGAAGCGTAGACAGGTAGCTGAGGAAAGTGAAGAGGAAAAGACTAATGGGTCGACCCATTGCGATGAGGAATGACTAACTATTTAAAAAAAATAGGCTAGACATGTGACAAACGAAGTAAGCAATGTCAAGTGGATAATTGACAAGGTCAATAGATGTGAGGATAGTAACTTATGCAGAAAATATTAATTAGTTTGTCCGCAAGCTAGGACAAGCCATGTGGTCTCAACATATTAATGCACACACTACACAGTATTCGAATCAGTATTTATTGATTTCACACTTGTTCTTACAACATAATATCAAAAATAAATGATTCAAAATATAACTAACTTGTAATCAAAAGTACTTAATGAAGGTGACAAATGCACTGGATTAGCTCCGCATGTATATTGAATTCGATCATCTTCTGGGAGTTTGTCTACATCGTGTAAAATGAAACAGTCATATTCTTTGAATTTGACAACCTCAAGAAAACCGGCATTCAATAAAGCACCACGATTAAATTTCTTTTCACCAGTCTAAAACGTTAAATAAAACATTAATATTTAATTTAAAGTACATTTGTATAAATATATGCTCAGTTGATTTAACCCAATTTAGTCACTCATAATATAATAAACAAAGAGTCCCAGTATTACTTAAGAACGGCACACTAGCCTTCTTGGTAAATGAATCATTTGTAACAGACATATTCCAAAGTGATCCATAAGTTCAGAAATCAATTACGTTGAACTGTTGATCTCTTCAATTGTAGGTGCGCAAACATCGATTGGGAGGTCCATAGATGCTGCTTTGATTTCGAGTGGGTTCAGTTGAGCTGGTCGCAGTTCTTGAGTGTTACTGATTACTTTGCCTTCCTTGCTTTTCAATAGACGTTCTGGTTTACCATTGTTTCCAGAGACCTCCTTTGTTGTATCGTACCTTTTCCGCCGTCATTGCTAGATATTCCATATATTTTCATTTGTCGGCTCTGATGCTCTTCTTCACTTCTCTGTTTGCTTCTGTGTATGCAGCTTGTGCCTTAACTTTCTCTGCTTTTGTTTGGCTGACATTGATTGCTGCATTCTTGTTCCTCCTTTCTTCAATTTTGCAAGAGTACCAACAGACATCCGATCCTTGTGATAGTACATCTTGTGTCCCAGAACCTTGTGACATGTTGAAGTGATTGCCTCCTTGATCCAACCGCATGCCCAACCCTCTTCGTTTATCAGGGCTTGTGACCGGCAGTGGCCCCGAATGTTCTACAAGCGGAGTTTTTCTAATTCTCAGTAAAGACAAAATATTTAAAACCAACTAACGACTGGATACTTTTCTCTATGATCGAAACAAAACTTACGTTTAAAATTCTTCGAAGCATTTCTCGTATATCCTGGAACAATCGCTCAAGCAATGCTGTTGTTAAGAAACCGGTACTAGGTAAGGATGGAAGATCAACTGATGAAGTATTCAAACTTCATCAGTCGAATTGGTTAGATGTGTTACGTATGCCCAACCACAGACTGCTTCGACAATGGATGGCGTCTAATGTAGGAGTAGGTTGAAAGAAAGCTAGGGGCGGCCAGACCAAACCATGGCAGAAATTCATGAAGCCATCGACGACTGCATTGACTTAGTAGGTGTATACTACCTGGTTGGGTTCGGCGAGACAATAGTGACCGATGGTTAGAGGCTTTGAATGAAATGGCTTGCAGTTGTTTGCAATGTCGCAGGCGCACCCATTTTTCAGCTTTTTTCAAATGCTAATAATCTGAATTCCGCATTGACTTTATCTTTCTCTTTTTAATTTAATTTCACTAAATTGTACTTCTTGAATAATATCTTAGAACCTTAATCTTTTTGATTATGTGAAGGTAAACTTATGTTCGTACGTACGAGGTTCTTCGTTGCAGCTAACTGACTGACTGACTTCATATTCTAACAATTAAATTAGCTCATTATGTAGCATGATAATGAATAATCTAGTTGTAGACAATTAACTAGAACCTAAGAAAAATATAAAACTGTAAATATTTGTAGAACAAAGCAAGAACGACAACATCTGAAGAATACAATGAATCACAATGCTCTATAAATATTGTTTTTCCTAATTTGTGCAAATTTGTGAAAGGAATCAATTGTTTTTGTAATCTATTGTTGAATTGGTTTTTTTGTATAATGCATTTAGATTTGTAGGAGTATAAATAAATTTTCATGGCCTGATCCACATAAGCTTGAATTATAAACTCATTCGTTGATCGCGTTTCAGATTGAATTCACTTTATTTGAAATCTTATCAACAGTGTCTATTTAAGCTTCAAAATTCTATGTAATTCTGAGATAGATTCATGAACATTTATAGTTCATTGAACAAAGCTCAAAAAAAAGTGTCTGAATATGTATACTTACCTGTTCAATAACAAAAATGGTATACGGTATTCGTTGATGTCGTAAAAATCCATGTAAATGGTCTGTTATCATTCGTAAATGTTGTTCTCGTTTACGATAAGGAATAATTATAGCTGATGATAGACTAGGTGGACAACCCAATGGAGACCATATAAATGGTAAATCATTATTGATAGTATCATTTTTTTTATCATTTGATCGGCTAGCATTATATTTTTTATACAACGATGCAAATATTTGTTCTGAACTGAAATCTGTTTTTGATGTATCAGGTGAAATGAAATCTACTGGTTGAGAAAATGCATATTTATATTGAATTTGTGACCACAATAATTCTTTCTTAGGCATTTTCACTTGACCAACTAAAATATCAAAAATAGAAAAACTTTTATTTTTAGTTTCTTTTTTTTTAATTTTGTTAGAAATTTAAACTTGGTTTCTAGATATTTCTATTCTGAAAAAATTCATTCGACATGAATTTAACATCACATCAATGAATAATGTTATATTTCTGGGAACGAAGTAAGTCAATAGTGGAAGAATCTGGAATATGTAGAGAATATACATGGATGAGATAAATATACTTAGATGTGATTTGTAGTAGACTGAGATGCAGAATTCACTTGTGCTCACGGTTGAGCATTGCTAAAGAGTCTGATACTAATGCGAAACATATGGTTTTTGTTTCTTGTTCCTTAATGACATATCAACTAAAGTTATTGAATGGTCAATGCTACCTACCACCAAATTCAATACATCTCCATATAACCTCATTTAGTGAATTTGAACTTAGTTAAATTATTAGAAATGATTTTTGACGAGAACTTGGAAATTTCACAATCTAAATATGTAAGTCATCTAGACATTAGTATTATTCAAAGTTGGCTTCCGTGAAATTGAAAAACCACATAAATACCGAAATCAATGAACAGCTTATCTGACCTAATAAAGAACTCTTCATCTGGAGTCGAGGATGCGTACTGCTGATGAGTCCCATACCAGGACGAAACGGCCGTCCAGTGCTTACAGGTTTCAAATGGTGGTCTAACAATGATTGACTGATGATATATGTAATCGTTGAACAGAATGATAAGTAACATGGATTTGAAATAAACATGAAAACATTTACAAAAAAAGATTTTTATTATTATAATTTGAAACTAATAATTAAAAATAACTTGCCTTGCATATATTTCAATCGACGACATCGAGGCTAAAATTCAACAATATAAAAATAGTTTGACAATGATGGTTTATTCAAATAGGTTTTTTTCTTAAATAAAAATGTTTCTACACCATACATTGATATTAAGAGTATGATTATGATTTTAGAATTGTGAAATTGTTTGTTGTTGGTATTTTTTTACTGATTACTTTTCGTAAAAAGTAGAGAAAATTTACTAGATTTTACACATGAGACGTTGAACATGATGTGTAAGATTTATACTTGCCATATTTTGTGTTTAAATTACATTTCAGTTAGCAGGTTATTTCATTTTTAAAATTGTTCTTCAAATGGATAGATAAATGGACAACATAAATAGTTCTTTAGTTATTATTATTATTATTATCATTATTATCTGATCTACTTATTCGTATCAACCTATGCAGATAAGTTTCGAAGGTCTAGTGAGAAATAGTGACAGGTCGAGTTGAGAATTGGTTAAGAGCAAAAAACAGTGGTCACAATTGAAAATGAATAATTATTGCGTTCTATCACGAATTAATTGGAATTAGCACTATACATACCAATTTTAAATAGTAGAAGTTTTATCAAAAGCTCAGAGAAAACAATAAGGTTGAACATGTACTCAGAGATCACTTCACGTAATAAAAGGAATCTTGCAAACTAAATGCAAACCAGATCAAAATCGTTTTAACCATTTTAATTCTAATCTCAAAGCTGAATGGTCTTCATTTAGGGCGATCAAAATACCTCATGAAAAAATAGAGTAGATTCTTCAGAACTCATAAGGTTGAGACCTCATCTAACTACCAAGACAACAGTTAACGTAGTGATGTGTAACATCCAGATAATGTGACAAACCGAGTAGACTATCAGAATAGCCCCAAAAATGTGAACATGCAACTCGAGTGTGATTAGAATAAGTGAAACTCGGTGGACATAAACTGTACAGAAAAGATTGGTTTCAGACAAGGTGCTTTTATATTTATGTCATGAGGAAGTAAACGCCGAAATCGTAGTGATATTATACAAAGAAGCACAAAAATCACTTGTAGGGTGTGAATCTTAAGGCTCTAGGATCATCTAAAAGTGATTAAAGATGGAGAAGAGACTAAAAATGAATTCCGACCATTGAAGATAACAGTTGGGAAGATAAAGATCACTTCTTATGACTCTGGATTCCACTGCAGAAAACGGCTGATGATGGGGGAGCTGAACAGCGAAACCATCAGCAACGACTTACTGTGACATCAGACAAACCAGCCTCCAAATAAAGAGGTCATTATGAAAGATATTGTAGGTGGATAAGAAACACTGTGGAAACTATCAACCTGAACCACTAATCAAGTAATAACTTACAGTCCTCAAGGAAAAAAGAAAAGAGATTGACCAAATGTATAAGGAGCTGGTAATTGGAAAGAGTCATCAATAGCTTAAATAGCACTTGACGATAGCTGGAAAGGAGAACCAAGGACAGAGTTCTCTTTAGATTCTCTGTACGTAGCCTTAGATCCATGAAAGATAGGCTCAAGTACTTGTCTGAAAATCCGATTCTTGGAGGAGGGTATATATGAAGTACATATGAAGTCCAAGACTAGAATTAGTCAGTTGGTCAGTGCTTTCTAATTTCTAATAGTACCTCAAGTCAGGTCAATTTTTAACGAATGTTATTTACAAACTAGACGAATCTACGCACAGCCAATCACAAATATATATAATTATTATCTTTTGAAATTCCGATGTGTTTCATTAAAGTCGTTAGTCTATAAAAGAGTACAAAGTGAATTTGAAAACACCTAAGCGCTACAAGAAATTTAAACCTTCTATCTTAAAAAGCTTTCTAGTCTGATAGGATATGTAGTACTCATTGTTCTGTTAAAAGTCAAAAGTTACTTGGATGTTCCATTTACCGACTAATTTAGAAGTAGTCATCATTCGATCAACAGCACTTCTTACGAATATTGTATTTGGAAGCGAACAAGAATGGGAAAATAAAATCTCATTTTTTACATATCTTAAGGGAAAGAAAAAACAGAAAAATTTAAGTAACACAAGTATACAAAAAATCAAGCCACACAGACTAAATGATAAATTACAACAACAACAACAGTCTAACAGTTCACAAAACGAATTGTTTCCAGAATTCAAATAGAAGAGCTAGAACTCTCTCCAGCACCTTCAGTGAATGAAAATTTAATAAAGCCTAAGTCATTCCAGTCATCCGAGACAGTAGCAGCCCACCTATGAGTGGCTAGTAAGTAGTCGCACTATCATAGAATGAGCCTTGTAAATTATGAAATAAATTATCTTTTCATGTATGATAGAATTTCAGTAGTCAGAACTAGAATTTGGAGACACTTTGAAATCAGTGACTCTTACAAGCTTGCGCAATCGGTTTATTACCTCCTATGTAGACTTAGAGCAGCAACAAAGAATAAAGTAAAATTCAACACTATGTACAAAGTCACTTGAATCATTAGTGAAAAACATTATATTGTACAAAAGCGGATACACATTCTACTTACGTAGACTTGAAAACGGATTACAAGTGATAAAATTCGATGATCTACCACTTGTATTTATGTGTAAAGATAACTAAAGGCACAAATTTAACCGATTAAATGTCGAGATTGGGGACCATAAAGATTCCTGTAATCACAGGGAGTTTCTAGATATGCCCAAATCATGTTAGTCTGCAATCAGCTGACGTTTTCATGTATATCCAATTAATCAAGAGGTGCAGAAATGACTAGCCAAACAAATGGTTAGAGATCACCCCGGCAAAACAGTCAACAGTAAGTCATGCAGTCAGAAGAAAAGTCACTAGAAATGACTTACTTAAACCTTACTTCCATCTATGTAGGCGTTGATAATAGTGTCCATATTGACAATGGAAGCTTTGTTATCGAACCAACTAGGTCGTAGAATGCAAAGCTAACGATAACATTTGCTTGAGTTACAGATCATCTGCGTTATTTAGGAGATATATTCATATTATAATACAATAGAAACCAGGGGATCAGCTTTGTCTCCAGGTGGCGGATGATAATTTAAAAATCAACAGACTTGTTGAAAATACCTTATGGCAAACATATACACGGATTTTAAGTAGTTGAAGACTATCGATAACACCTCTAATTGAGCTCCGCTACGTGGTAGTTAAAATTCCTTTTGGTAAATCTGCTATCACTCTCGAGGTACTTGCTATCACAACCAGATCCGGTGTAACCAAGCAGCTGGGAATGCGAGTAACATTTTAATGCTAATTCATTACTTAATTGAAAATAGTATTACGCTCATCCAGTCTTCATATTAATCTCAAGCATAGTATCTACATGTTCTCAATTGTTTCATTACCATGTAATCGTTGAACTATATTCAAGAGCTAATAAAAAATGGAAGGTTATCGCACTTCTAATAACAAAACTTGAGTTATTTTCGGAGAGAATAAAAATCAACATTTTATTGTTTTTTGATTTTCTCTTTGTCTGACAGTTTTTAACCAGTTTAAATATTTCTATGCTAAAAAACGTTTCTAAAAATACGAATATCGAACTTTACCAGTTAGATTTAAATGACAAACTTTTCCCTCAACAACCTTTATTTGATAAAGTCGTACTTAAATTATCTTGGAGGTGTTTCCATGAGACAAATCCAGTTGAAGCACTGAATTTAGTTTCTGTTAAGTTACCGCTTTAAAAACCATCCTCCTAATACTAAACTCTGATACACATTCTTAATATACATAAAATAGAACTTGTTAAAATGTTATAACTCTCTCATGCAACCCCATATCAGTCGACAGTTACATCTGACCCGCTCAAGTTCATAGATATATGATTACATGGAGCGCAACAGAACAAACTTTAATTCCTAAATAAACAATTTTTAAATTGAAGTTATAAATTTTGAAACCATGAATCGATCAATGTTAGACCACCATTAGAAACCTGCAGGTACTGGACTCATCAGAAGTGCGCATCCACGACTCCTACACTCCGCAGGATTAGAACCCAGGACCTTTGATCTTGAGGGCCAACGCATAACCTCTGGACCACTGATCCGATATCTAACAATCTTAATGCCTCACTTGATCAATTCACTGAGTTATAAACACATGACATCTAAGTTGACTTCAGACTGCAACGAATAGTGAAATGTAGTATTTAATCTTAACCACTGAACGATTTGTCAATTCAAGTGATGACTATCTGTATATTAAATTCCAAACCATGCACCAATCAATTATTCCTTACATATGAGTACAGTGAATTCATGAACTCAGTCAAATCATCTACCGATTAAATTTATACATTAAACAGTTAAAGAAGCAGTGTTTAAAAATTAGGAATAAATTTCTGTGGAATAGAACTAAAATTTACATAAATCAATAGGATATATGCGGGTAGAGAGTACAAATTTTATCTTCATTGTATTATTCAAACAAAAATCAATTAAAATAAACATTGACAACCAAATGATTTAAAAGTAATAATAATAATGGTCAATCAGGAAATTTACTTTAGCATACCTCTTTCCCTGAAGTATCAATAGATGTATAATTAACAATAAATACAGGGTTAATCATCTCATTGATTTTCGCACTCCATAAATAGCAGACATAGATAACACTGACAGAAAATAATATCATTAGTAAACATTTTAACGGTGAATTGATTAGTGATGAGAACAACATTTCGAAAATTCTAAAACTAAGCATTAAAAAAAAGAGACAACATTAGGTTGTATTTATTTGAAAAATAATCGATTATACATTATACATATAGATCACATCAAATGCAACACTGAATATATTTTAGTGAAAAATTATTTCTTAGTCATTTTAGTGTTGACAAATTTTGTATTTGTATTTGTATTTATAGGGTTTGTTAAACTTGTTCATCACATCATAATAAGCCGATATACATGTGCTGTTTTACAGATAAAAACTCAAAGAATTTTTATCGCTGTAACAAAGTCCCTTTTCATTTTATGAATCAATTATTGCTTCGTTAGGAATGAGCAAATCAACAACTCAGTAATTTGGTAACATTCATTTACAAAATCCGCACCAACATTTCAGGTTTTCGGTCGCAAGAAAAATCATGCTAAAGAACAGATTTCTGTTCACACTTTGAATAGGATTAGGAAAGGAAGAACAATGAGGCGATTATCATCATCATCATCAACAACAACAACAACAACCGAACGAGAGCAGAGTAAGCCAACTCACAAATCGACTACACAGAAGCGAACAATGGAGTGAAACAGAAATTTAGAGCTGATGTGCAAGAATACGTAGATCTGGAACAATAGAGGCAAAATCTGCTAGTGAAAGAAATGTGGAAGAACTATGTAGTAAAATCGAGAAGTTGTAAGAGAAATACGATAGACCAGAGTGTCCAGTCAGGAACAAAATCGGTGAACATGTTGCTGATCATGGAAATCACTAGAATGTGTTTCTAGAGCACCGTAAATAGAACCGTACAACTTAACTCAACGGAAATCGAAGTAGCACACTTAGACCTCACCATAAATGTTACTGCACAAATAGTATGCGAAACCAGTAAAACACTTTCGAAAGGAAATAAAAATAGCAAACTATCGGAACCAGACATTATCAAATAGTGCACTGAAGTCAGGTATAGGAGTGACTGAGAAGATACTCCACATTCCATTCAGAATGGTTGATGGGATAAAGCTGTACCAAGAAACTGGAAGCAGGAATGCCACATCAATATATGGAAGAAGGTAAATCTTAGAAAGTGTGAGAACTAAATAGGCATTATACCGTTGCCAGCAGCATCAGTTGCTGGATTCAGTGAAAAATTAGTTGGATGTCCAGCTCCGAGATCGACAAGCTGGTGTTCTTCATTGCGATAGATCATGTACCAACAGAACAACACAACATTGTGGATGATTGTTGAACAGTTAACAGACCGGAACTCATCACTGTACGTCTACTTCCTTAACCATGAGGAAGCATTGAACAACATGGATTGGAGAGTTCTAATGAATCTTGTTCCACAATATGGAGTATCTCGAGAGATTGTCACTAACACCACCATACACTGCAAAGTACACTGAGGACAATTCATAGATAGATTCCAAACGAAAACAGATATCAGTTAAGGCTGTCTACTTTCACCTCTTCTTTATCTTCTGCTTTTCGACTTGATTATGAAGACTTGTATGACTCACCAAAAACACAGAATTCAATGGACACATTCAATACAGCTCAACCACTTGGAATTTAGGAGTGACTTCATCTCTCTATCTTATAGACAGTGGTGCATTGAGACAGAGACAGTCGATTCGACGTCGGTTTCTATGGTATTAGGAGGACTCAATATCGAAAGTGAGAAAAGAATAATTCTGGAGCACAACTCACCATCAGCAACTGCATCACAAATATGCTCAAGTTGCGCGACAGGTGGAAAATTTTACATATTAGGATAATATCATAGTTGAACAAGCAGGATTCGATGCAGATTTCAAGGCGATCTGTGGTAATGCGATGGAAGCTTTCTACGATCGATAAGTATATTGAACTCAAAGAAACTGTTATCTGAGACAAATATCAGAATTTTCAATACAAACGTGAAAACGGCTTTGATGTACGGAGCTGAAGCTGGATGATTACCACTACAAACACCGAAAGTACAAGTGATTATCAATGGCTGTTCACACAAACCACTTCAGATTCACTGAACAGAGATAATCGGTTATTACCTACTATGTTAGAGAACAATCAGATTGCAGACGAATGAGAGATTGAGAAAATGTGCTGGAGTTGAGTAGGAAACACTGGAATCCATCAACTTCCACTACAAAGCAAGCACTTAACTGGAATACTCAAGGCGAACTACTATCTAATATGCAGCACAAAACGGGAAAAGACAGTATTTGATGGAGATAACAATAATGGAAAATCGAGGACGTGACGAGTTTTATCAGTCCTATAACATATCATGGTTTCTCACCTTCTTGTTATTAGGTTTATGATACAAAATTGGCGTATGTATATCGAACATTGAGAAAAGCACGCAATCACGTCACAAGACAAGCCCTCCTTTGGGACCCTCAAGAGAGAAGGCGACCAGAGTAGCAGCAGTCTCTGCAGCAACTATTTTTAGCATACAAAAAGGGAAAAGCAAGATTCTCCGATACAGTACAATATGCACAAACTATATTACTCTTGATAGAGATGCTTTGGAGGGCTTATGCATAAGTGATATCGTGCATATGTAAATGTGAAACATCACTTTAATTAAACACATATTAATGTTCTAATAATGCATACAAGGATATCTTAAATAACCAACCAATCAACGTCAACAATGAAGGTGATAAGTTAGGCTTTTCGGTGAAATCACATTTAACAATGTAGGCTGACAGTTGACTGAGACTTTCATGACTATCTTAAAATATTTATTGATTGGTGCATGTTAAGTGAAATGTGTAAATGTGTGTGTGTGTGCTTGCCTCGAGATCATATCGAAATGTGTGATCATGGTAACCAAAAGCTTTGTGGTGCTTTACAAGGTACGAAATATGCAACTGAAATTATTGTGCGGACCAAAACGTGTTAATATCATTTGGTATTTTAGATGCGAGTTAATAAACTGTTCAAATGAACTAACTTGTCACACCCGTTCACAAGTTATAGGATTCTAATGTTGAGATTAAATAGAGAAAGTGGCTCTTAATTAACTGTATTTCAGCGAGTGCACACCCAATAAACTACATGTCTTGTGATGAGCTAATACGTCAATTTGCATGGAATTATTTCAACTTGGTAGGAATACAGACTATCCGTCTAGCATTTATTGTGTATATTAATGTTAGACAGAATCACCATAATCCTACAAACTTCTCTCTCATCGTGGTGATCATCGTTGTATACTAATGACTAACATGGACAAGAATTATCGATGTTCTAATGAGGAATGGTAAGCAACAGAGTTCGGCGATGAGAGATATTCACTACTGGTGACAGAGAGTAATGTTTGCACGGTATCACGATCTGATTGAAGTTGAAGATGGAAACCATTAGTGATGGGTTCGGTGATGTTATGTTTGTCCATATTCCGAGAAGTAGTAGATTTGATATGTGAGTGAGTGAGTGAGTGATTGAGTGAGTCGTCGGTGTACATTGTTGAGAAAACCAAACGTAGGAGAATGTGTCTAATTAGTACTGTCTGATTGTCAATGACTGTCTAATTCATGACGAGTCATCATGGTTTTTAAATTTACTGTGAGTATTTGAATTATTTGTGAAAATTCTGACTTCAGAGAATTCAAATGCAATCCAGTATCATCTCACTAGAACTTTGTAATTTTTATCAACAATGTATAAACAGGATGTGCTAAGATGCATTGCGAGTATCATGCAAAATGCAGACTGTTGGAGGTAGCCATCACAAGGTACCGTTTGGTCGGTGTTTCGTGTTCACTTCTATTTGTCAGCAATGTTTAGTAAACTGATTCTGATTATGGAATCCGAAACTACATCACCTGGTGTCGCAGTCAGAAGTAATTGAACTATTCGAGGAATGTATGCTGTCTTGTTGGACTAAATACTGATGCTGAGTAATCACATGACTGAGACGGATGTTGTGTTTTTGTAGATCTTAAAACTGAGCTCAAGCACTATGTTTATATGTTACATTGTTTAAATTAATCTGTCGGGACTTGATACCGGAATTAGGGAGATTTATACTAAAATTACAACCTATTTTGACACATTGTTTTACGAGAAAATTATTTCATTTCAACTTTTCTTGTTCATATTCTTGAAGTAAATGGTTTGATTTTTGACGTAAGTTTTAAATAGGGTGTAACTACGTATATATATATATATATATATATATATATATATATAGTTATATTTATGGAGACTTTCCTTGTGTTGGTTGATAGAGGCGGTATTTGCATTATCGATCTGCATGTAATCCAAATTCATTTCGTTTGACTCAATAATAGTCAGCCTAATTTCTTTTTCAATAGAATTATTTTATTTATCACTTATTTATGCTTACGGATTGATTATTACTCAGAATAAGTATATTGATATTTTTTCTACTAGAAACTATACATCTGGCCACGTCATATTATCAAATGACTATTTTTATAACTCTTTGTAACTATTATACTAATTATTAACCTTGCTTTATTTAATCTAAGGTTAACACTTCATGTAAGTTGAGCTTATATACTTTTCAAGTGCATCAATTGTGTTATTATTAGCATTGACAGTTCATTAATTAATGAATTAAGTATTATGAATGAAGTGTTATGCCATGATCTATTGACACCATGTAGAATATTGAATGTCATAAATTAAATTAGTTAAAACAAAAGTTATGTAATAGATACAAGAATTTCCAAGCACGTATTTACTCTATGTATTTGAATAAAGTTTAATATGTTCTCATTTATAATACATTCTACAAAAAATTATTCGCTTTCCGTTATTGAAAGTTCGATTATAATTTTTGAGGGAACGCAACTTAGTAATTAGCAACTATTAAGTACTTGAACCCTTACAGTTTCAACGAATAAATTATCTTGATAATCAATTGAAGATAAAACCAGTCAGCAAACACGGTACCTAGATTTTATTCTAGCTGGAACTCATCAGTAGTGGGTACCTTTAATCTCGAAGTAATTAACGCTCTCTATAGAACGGAAACTTTTCAGCTCACCTTTTCAGGTTGTTCATCATTTAGACTATCATTAGAATTCAAGCAACACTAAAGGACACCAGAAAAATATCGAACTGTTCACTGATCAGTAGTAATCAGTCAATTTTTATTGAAACAATCAATGGTGTCTTGTTCGAATTTTTAATATACTCAAGATTATTTGATATGAATACCGTTTTTTCAATCATTAGTTAATTAACTTATTGAGCTAGAAATGAAAATAATTCACTTTTTTTCAAAAAAAATAGGGAACTATTGCTTTGAGATGAATTTTTAGGTTTACTATTATGATAGATAAATAGAAACACTTTTGATAAAAGTATACTAGCTACAGAAAACAGTTATGTAGCTTAAAGATCCCTATAGAGTGATTAAAAATAAGGAAGTTTTAAGCCGAGAACTAGGTGAAAATAAAGATCATTGATATCAAGAGCTCTACAGCATTAAGTCCTTAATCGATGTTCTGTGCATTAAGTAAACAAAATATTCACTGGCTTACCATAGAACATTATTTGATTGATTAATTTCGACATGTATTATGTCGACTAATAAAAACACAATTATTATTACAGGGGTTGTGAAGATTGTTAAGTTACACATTTTTTGAAACCATGAATCGATCAATGTTAGACCACCATTAGAAACCTGGAAGCACTGGACGGCCGTTTAGTCCTGGTATGGGACTCCTCCTGTGAATTTGATCAAGTTAGACATTAACAAAGTCGGAAATCGGCTTAGTGGTCTAACGGTTAGGCCCAATACCGAAGGTCCTGGGTTCGAATCCCGCGGGGTGCAGGAGTCGTGGATGTGCACCAGGACGAGACGGCCGTCCAGTGCTTCCAGGTTTCTAATGGTGGTCTAACATTAATCGATTCATGGTTTCAAAAAATCTGTAACAATTATTATAGACTGACAGTTTTGAAGCATCGGATAATGAGACTATCGAAAACACATTTTATTTCAAATAAAATTCTATCATATTGACAAAATCTAATCCGTTTTTTATTTCATCATAGAGATTTTTAATAAAATTGCTTAATATCAATGTTAATGTGCTCAAATCCCGTGACAAAGACAATTTTTTTGTTAGTGTGATTCAACAACAACATGTCTGACATTTATACTTACAAAAATTACTAACATGTCTAAAATGTATCAAATCAATAATAATAAGACTAATTTCACTTAAATTACAATTAAGTACTGATTTATCTCACTTGGATATTGACAAGTTTACATTTGTAATCCATCTTGATTTCTTACAATCTATTAGTCGACAGTGTTGTACTTTTTATTGAAAAATTTCTATCTGATATTCAAATAAAACTCGAATGATGAAAATCGGTGCTTTCGGCCAATCATTCAAATAATATAAATAAATTTATGATAAAGATTAGACACACTTGTTGAAAGGATACAAATTTACAATTTACAGAGGATATACATATGATTTCATCATATCACATGAAACATGTATCTTTAAAGTTTGTTTTTAAATAAACTATAAGAAATGATATAGTAATTCTTCAACAAAACATGAACTCACATCACTTTTTTTTTACTCACATTATTTTGAATATTGTAGGATGTGTTCAATTATGAATTAGATTAGATTAATAAAGTTCTTGTTCATTCTTCATGTAAATTTATGAATAATGAACCATTAATTTTGTTAGTTGATTACTATTTGTATTATATCAGTAAACATATGAACATACAGACACAACCTGTATATATATATATATATATATATATATGCGTGTCACACAAGTACATGTAACAATTATTTAACGAATAGAAAATCCAATAGTAATCTATTTTTATTATAATTGATTGTCTCATGCTGCATTAAAATACATGTGTTTTTGAGTAGGAATTTACGTTTTAGGTACAATCTACATATATATAATACCAATTTCAATTGAACTAGTAATATCAAGTACTTTGAGCGGCTGTTTATGAAAACAAAAACTACCTAAATTTGTTATTTTAATGGTCTTGTTCATTAGATTCTGTCAACAGAGTATATTCGGAAGTATAAACAACGACAGGTCAAAAGTCAACAGCAACCAATCAAGATCGAGGTTAGCAGAACAAGCTACAGGTCAAACGTGGAGAAATTCGAAATGCTTCACTTCTATCTGAAGTTTGTGCTAATGATGTTGTTCAGCAGGAGAACAATGAAAGCTCCACAACCAAAACAACCAGCTCAGAGAACGAAACACCACAACAACCTAGTTCAAGTCAAATAATTCGAAAATAACCTACTGTTATCGAGACACAGTGACCTTAAGTTTGGTCTCTAAAGTGGTCATGATTACTGACTAATGTAAAGTTTCAAACTCTGGGAAAACTATGGTTAACTGCTTCTTGGTTTTATAATAGTTTCCACAACTGATATCAATTCATGACAAAACGCTATCTACATATTTCAAATATAATCTCCATAATCTACTACATTCAGTTAGCTTTTGCTTGCGTCTTATTGTCTAAAATTCATAATCTTTTGAAAAAGATGTTTTGAATTTTAGTTATTTTATAGGTGGCTTAAATTTTATTATTTGCCTCATTAAGGTTATTGTTGTCAATGCAAGTTTTTTAAACAGTGAATTCATTTGCAAATCGATAAACAGTTTCATAATAATTTTCATTTTCATAGATTGGATTTAATGTGTTACGTTACGTTTTTTGTTTACCCGGTTAGTCAATAATACTACTTTGAATAACAGGCGCATTTAACGATAGAACTTTCAATTAAAATGTTTTTTATTATGACTTCACTTTTTATACATCATCAGTATCTTCTCTAAATAATAAATAACTACGTAGAAATAGAGAGAATTAACCATTGTGGAACTTGCGAAAATCCATCAAGATGTTTATGAT
>OX103979.1:15891015-15928054 GCA_944470395.2 Schistosoma turkestanicum
TCTTTTATACTGTAAGTTAAAAAAACTGGAAAAATTTATTTATTCGCCAGTCCTAGCAGTTTTCTTGCCCAAGCTTCTTTTTAGTGACTTATCCACTATACTGTTAGCTAGAACATCTACTACACATGATCTTAGCTCAGAGAGCCGAAAGGCCATTCTACCTCTGTTTTCTTCTTTGTATGTAAATTTAATGGCTGAAGGGACTTTATTATATACTACTTTAAAAGTAAATGGGAATAATGAGAAATTCTTAACTAAGCATTTTGCTATGAAAAGTGAACATAAGGAAATTCTAACTGCTACCAAAATGTCCCTGTTTATACGCCTATAATTTAGAGTCCATGCACCTATTGAAATGCTAGTACTAAAGCTGCACATAACCTTTATTGCACCTAAACTACAACTGGTATTTTCCACACGTCCGATGGTCACTTATACACTGAAGTATAAATTACCTATGTCTATTAATCCAACTGCTCCTGTGTAGCAAGTCGCATTGGCAGATATTCTGAGAATCCGCATTTTCATGCTCGCGAGCACCTCCAATGTGGTTAAGCAAAGTTAAATTTGTCAACAGCTCAATTCTATTTCAATGGGTACACAAAGTGTCATACAGCCAACATCGAACAATCATTCCCAATGATATATCGTGTTAACAACGATCTGCCTAAATCTGTCAAACTAAAAATCCTTCAGACCTCTGAAGCAATAACAATTCAGATCAAAAAGCCGGGGTTTTGCATCCAGAAAAAGTACGTTCAACCACTTCATTTACCTACTTCAACTTCTGGCGTCGTCATCAGTTAACAATCATCTTGATGATGATAATCCGACTAATATTCAAGCAACCTTCTACTTTGCATTTTTGTAGCTTAAACGTATTCACAAATCAATGTTTTAATATGATAGGCATTTTTCAGAGATTTAAATTAGTTCTTATTTGTAAACTTATTATGTGAAAAGAACTGGTACGTTACCAAAATAAATAATTGTAGAACATTTACTCTTGCAATTATAAAAAAGTGAAATTATCTCCCACTATTGTTCTCATCAATACACGCATATCAAAATGATAATGGAACACGTATTGTAGGTATGGTAACTAGTAAAACAGAAATATGACAAAATTTATTATTATTTTTAATTATTCTAAAATAGTTTCTGAGTATATCAGCTAATTCGAACTGAAATCATAGATAAATCTATCTTATACAGTGTAATCTGAGTAATTTAATCCAAGCCTTTGGAATAATTTTCCATATGCTCATTTTTATAACAATTAATAGTGATATTATCAATCCGATCAAAGAACTTGGTTTCATTTGTGATTAGGATGTTTTTAGAACGAATGGCTAAACGATATCATAGTTTTGTGACAAATCATAAATTCTCAAATAGACCTATATATTTGCTTAATGTTCATACTTACTTGTTTACGTATAATTTATATAAGACCATATTAACTGATGTAAGACAATGTCATGCTTAATATTAGCAAGATTTTTTAAAAATCTTTTCAGCATACGTTCCTTAAACTGGGTGTTTTAACTATAAATGCATTGCTATTGGTTTTATTTTCCAGAATCGGTGTAACTGATTGTGAAGTCTGGTAGGTTGACAGTGTTTTATCTTTATCATCTCGCTACTTATACTTGAAAATGAGGAATCACTAAAATTTTCACGCCACGAAGTAACAACACAAAAACTGATACAACTAAATATTTATTCCCTCCAAAACAGGGCAACAGTCCTAGTTGAAAAGACACTTGAATACATAATGATTTTTGCACCCATCTGATTGCTAATTGAAAAAAGTCAAATATATGAAGTTATAACAAAATCGTATACTGCATGTTATGTTGAACAAAGTTCATGATAATTCAGTACATTATCTTAGTTAATCAGTCAAATGTTAAGCTGATTAAAATTTCACACTGAAAATAAGAAAAATATTGAGTACTCATCATACTGAATTAAAGCGGAAATTGTGTTAAACAAAAACTACAAAGTTCAATGTATAATTCGTCCCTTCATTTTTTCATATCGTTTGATGGTTGTTACGTATGTGCAAAATGACACAAGATTATTTGTGATTGAGTTATCTACTGTAGTACTGTAGTAAACACCACCAAAAATATTCATATGCACTGCAAATATACTTCAAAAAATAGAAAGCTTTTTCACACATTTTTTCATTGTCATAGAAGTCCTGAAACAATTTAAGTCAGATGACAATTGGAAACCTGGGAGCATTGGACAGTTGCTTCTTCCCAGTATGGGATTCCTCAGCACTGTGCGTCCGTGAATCCGACTGCCAACCCTTATTCCTGCATGTGAACGCTAACAGTATAAACCATTCAGTCAGCATCTGATGATGTTCATTTACTTAAAAGTTCGGAAAATATTGGATTAAATATTGGAGAGATCTGTGAGAACTTCGAGACACATCTTTTTTTCAATAAAACATGTATGTACATGACTTCTAGTAGACATTTAATATATGTGATTGCTTTCTTCATCCCTTTCCAATTGTTCTCCAAGGTTGTTCCCTATCCATTGGGCATATCGTGCAAGGCCTGGAATCGATTACTAAGGGCGGTCTTGCATTCATTGAGCTTTACGGTATCCCGAGGAAAGGCGGTATTAAACTTGTGTGATGTTGTCTGCCCCGTTGTCCAGTGTTTCTTGAGTTTCAGTTTCATTTTGGTGACCTGTAAGTAGTGCTATGAGGCTATATCAGCCCCTCTCTTGGTTCTCACATCCTCCATGTTCCTTCTGAACTTTTTGTTGATACAGATATGATCGATTTGGTTCTGAGTATTGTGATTGTGTGAAATCCATGACGCTTTGTTTGTGCGTTTGTGTGGGAATATTGTGCAGCCGATGACCAGTTTGTTGAAGTATCATAGGTTTGCAAATCTCTCACCATTTTCTTTCCTTTCTCCCACTCCATGTCGTCTCATGATGTCTTCATATCCAGTGTTGTCCATGCTAACCTTGGCATTCAGGTGTGCCATCAGAACCATCAAATCCTTTGGTGAGCATCTGCAGCCTTCCGTAGAATCGATCTTTGACGTTTACACTGTAGTTGTTGATAGGTGCGTAGCACTGGATGACGTTTATTGTAATACCCTCATTGTTTGTTTTGACGGATGTTTTGATTATCCTGAGTGCATGAGATTCCCATCCTATTAGTAGTGCCTTTTGTGCTTGTTTGGACAGCATCAGTGCAACTCCTTGTGTTTGTGAAGCATTTTATTCTTCATGGCCGGAGTACAACAACAGCTCTCCTAATGTTGCTCTCAGGTGTCCAACTTGCGTCCAATGTGTTTCACTGATTCCAAGCACCTCCACGTTGTATCTTTTTATTTCTGCAGCAATGTGGAATAGTGTTCCGGTCTCCCACAATGTTCGAATGTCCCATGTACCTAAAAGAATGGTTGGTGTGGTTGTGAGAAGTGGCATCGACCTCATGACTTCCAAAGAAACTCGGCTTTCATCATGAGACATCATAAATCTTCTGAAAGAAGATCTTCTAACTACAAGGATAGAGTTAAAATGATTTGAACAATGTTTTCTAGTTTGTGTTTTTTTAGTGAGTTAGTTTTCTTATGGGATTGGGCCGCCAATCACATGCCTAACCCTCCTCCTTCATTCGGCTTGGGACCGGCAGTAGCCCTAGAGAGGCTCCGTGCGGAGTTACTTATTTCATACACGAACTCATAAAACATATCAATTTCTCAAAGCTGTACATAAATTATCATAAATAGAACAACGAAATTAAGATTATTAATCCACTAGTCTAATATCTGAATATGCTACGAGGAATAGATTATGAAACAATGTAAACAGAAGTAGTATCACTGTAACATCGGGAGCTGTTTTTAAAAAAAAGATGAAAATTCATAAAATGATATTGAAAGTTGCTAACTTTAATAGAAGATGAAATACATAATTCAACCTATTTATTTTATACACGAATTCAGATTAATACATTTTAATGAAGATACATTTAGTGGCGCAACTTATTACAATATGAGCTTTAACTATCTACCCTCTAATTAGTAAATAGATAACTTTAAATCGACTGTTTCTTGAATAACACACAACAAGAGGCACAATTGAATGTTCATTTCTTTCTTTTAAAATTCATCATTATGAATGATGTCCGTCCAGCACCAATATACGCTCATCTCATGTTAACGTAAAAATGTAGAAAATTAGTTTCACGAAATAATGTATTCAAAAGTAAATTATTTAATTTCAAATTGGTTTAGTCTAAAGACCGTCATAAAAATTGGAAGGTTTTGGTCATTTAAAACTTTAAAAGTAATTGTCACAGTAAATATTTGACAGACATCTTACTGCAATAAGTACACATAATTAAGTCAGTAAAACAGAATGTATGCAGCAGGATAGGTGTTTTTCAAAGAATAAAGTCGATAATTCCATCACCCAAATATTGGACATTAAACAGGCATACAATGTACATTATTATGTGTTAGTTTGTCACACTGTTCTTTAACTTCTCAGTTAAGAAATTAAAATTTCTAATTAAAATATTCTATTATTGACTGTTGCGTCATTTGTCGAAGGCTTACAGACACATGAAAGCAGTGGCTGAGTAATGCACTCAACCACTCGATTTAAGTATTATATATCCATCAGAAATATTATAGTCACTTATCAAGAACTAATTTCTGCAGAAACATATACTGCCATAACTTCAATCAAGAAAAAGATTTTCGATTTGCAAAGCTGTACAATTCTTCAAACCTTCAAAAGACTAAGCTATGCTATGCTTGTTAATAAAAATAAGTTTCTGGGCGTGGTAGCGAAAGATAAAATTTGCAAGCCCACAAAAGTTAAGTGGATGAAAATTCTATTTTCAGGAGGCAAGTCAATGTTCATTATTGTCATAGAAGTCAAATAAAGATTATTATATATCGAAAAGGTATTCTAATATGACAAGAGAGAATGCCGAAAGTACACTTTAATGAGAAAGGACATGGAAACAGAGGTAAATCGAGTAGGGAAAAACTTTGATACAACAGGAGGTTATTAATTTCAGAAATTGATTCGAGTGGGCTTTTTTAACTATAACATTTAATTGACGTCGATAACGGATAATTATCCATCAATAATTATTTTGAAAGACTCATAACTACAGGTATCAGTCTCATTCTTGATGGTCTCATGTCTGCCTAGTTTAACCTCCTTGTTGAAGGCCTTACTAACCACATGCTGAAGAGCCAGGGACTACCATATAGCTCTGTATTTAAAAAATTAGTCTGCAACAAATAACCGTTCCCTGGTGCGCATGGAACTACTTTGATGTCAACACATTCAAGTGCATTCGAATTAACCGTAACCAAGTATAACTAACACTTTTATAGTTAGAATATCATACGTTTTATTATTATGTGGGTCTTCAAATCATGGTATTTTACAGGCACTATAGGATGAGTAAATGATGAAAAGGACCATATTTTAAAATATTAAAGAACTGAAAATTAGATTATTTCTTCATGTCTTACTATCTGAAATAATGCCGAATAGTTGGCATTAATTAGGAACTAATAAAAGTGAACACTAAGCAAATGATATTTAGCTCAATTTTAACAAAGTAGCGGTTGAATTATGGACAAATACCATAGCTCAGGACTATGAATTTTCTAAATTTTCCAACATAATATGTGGGTAAATTTTCATGCGACTTGTCGGGGCGTTTTAGTAAATCAAGAGAAAACTTTTCTGACATATTAGATCCTATTGACAAGGTGATTGAGTATTTACAGTTCGCTCTTTTTGTATTTCATAATCAAAGTCATGTACAAACAACTGTGCACTCGTTTTGGATTGCAAAATAAATCAAACATGAGATGGTTGAATCTATTGCTTTAATCTTATCGGTATCCCTGTTTTTATTTGTGTGGTTATTTCTGTGTACATGAGGACAAATTTTTTGTACATACTGTAGTGACTCCACTTTTATGAAGAGAAGTCGATTGACTTAATAGAAACATTTATTATGATAACCAAATATACCAGTGATTGTTTTACTGTACTGTTTGTTTATTTGTACTCTGTATACACACTTTCCGTTCGTGTCGCTTCCATTTTGGTTACCCTGTTCACCTTTATCCCTTGGCATGGTCTCGGTATTATTTCGATACCACGAGATCGCCAGCAAATATATATATACAATTCCCGATTATATCTTCTTCCCTGATTCACTTCTACGGAGGGGTTTAACCTAGTAATTGGCACTTGATTGATCTGTGGTGGTGACCATGGTCAATCTCTACTCAACACTCCACATCCGGTGAGTGACGACTTCGAACACGCCACAACTGCTGGAGAATCTCCCAAAGGAGCCAATTACCATAAGTCCATTATTCATCTATGCACATTTATTTATTTTACTGTTGTTGAATATTTCATATCGATACCTTTTCTACTATATTATACTTGCAAAAGCATTTCGAAATGGTGGATAGCGATAAGAATAGTGATAATGTAATAGACTCCGAAGTGCGGGTTTTTAGTTTCCGACCTGTTTCTTTTATCCCCCACGATCCAGAAGTCTGGTTCGCGGCAGTAGAGGCTCTATTTGAGGTCCACCACATTACTAACCAGTGGTAGACGTAGGCCCACGCTCTGGAAACCTTGCCTGGGGATCATATAGTTGCTGTCTGTGAGGTTAACCTCAATTCTTATGTACCTGACGCCTAAGACCGTCTTAGTTTCCTCTCACCCAGGGAGGAGCGATTGAGGATATTATTAGCACATCACACTTTGAGTTATGCTAAGCCGAGCCACCACCTCATGAGCCTACTTTCTTTAGAAGGACCGACGGCAGCAGATTCCAAAATAGTCAATGAATTGTGGCTCGAACATTTTTCGGCCCACAAACAACCTTTGATCACGGCCCTGTCCGATGACACAACATTTACTCAAGTTGCTCTCATAGCAGACAAAATGTTAGCGTGGACCAGCAATCGAGACAACTACACGGTTGTCTCAACGTCATATTCGGATGGAGATCTTGATGCTGGTCACTTCTCAGCTCATGGGGATCGGGGTTGCTGTATTCACAGCCGTCTCAATTAGTGAGATCGCACTACAGTTCCAGAACCCCAATTACCCAGAGCCAGGCTGTGATCACGTAAAGCTATTACTACTCGCCCTATGCGGGCACCTTCTAAGCCACACCAAAAGTTGGCTTCGGAGACGAGTACTGATTTACTCTGGTCCTACCGTACGTTCAGGTCTGGTGCTAGTCATTATCGAGCCCCCTGCCTATACAAGGCAGGAAACTCGGGTGCCAGAGAATATTTTTGACCATACTCGCCGAACCCTCACCTCAGATCGGCCGCCTATTTTTACGTGCACGCATATCGCACCAACGCTAGGTACCTAGTTGACACAGGTGCCCCGAAATTGTTATGACCGACTTCGTGATAATCCACGTAAATTGGAACTAAACGATGCAGTGTGTACTTCGTTTTCAGAGATTAAAACAGCTCTGGCTAAAGCCAAACTGCTCGTTCATCCTGACACATCAGTGGATAGCGGTTGATGCATCGGAGCTGCAATGTAACAGAATATCTCTGGAGTTTGGCAGCCTCTCGAATTTTTCTCACAACACCTTAGTTCCATGGAGACAGAAATATAGAGCTTTCGATCATGAACTGGTAGCAGCCTAGTTTTCCATCAGACATTTTCGGCACTAAGTAGAATTTCGCAGCTTCATCTTATTCAACGACCATAAGTGTCTAACGTATGATCTCTATACCAGGTTTGACAGCTACTCACCAAAACAGTGCAGACATTTGAGCTACATCTTCCAGTTAGTGACAGTCTTTCGTCTTATTATAGGCGAGTCAAAGTGCCCCTAGCTATTAGCTCAGGTCCCATCCTGTGTGACACGTCTACTGGTCTTCCATAACCTATCGTATCCTCGAATTAGTGTAGCCTATGGTGTCACTGGATCATTTGTCTTCGCTCTCCTTTACCGACTAAGGTGAATTCGTAATAGTTTCAAGCATATCAGTAGAAGGGACGGTGAGATGGTAGCCTCGTAAGTACCTCATGAGGCGTGATTTGGATGTGATACTTGGTTTAGGCAGTCCTTGAAGAGCATCCAAGACATGAAGATGATAGCCGGAACGTACGCCCCATCACTGCGAGAAAATTCTGACCGTCCATGAATAGCGATGTCTGTATGTAGTCGAATTAATGCTCCTGATATCAGCGATTGAAAAGCACAAGCATGCAGCCAACCGCATCAGCACATTCGCTACGCCTGATGCTCGCTTCAATCACGTTCACATTGATATTTTGGGACGATTGCCACCATCGCACGGGTGTGATCGCATACTCACGTGGATCGGCCGTCTCATCAGATGGCGCGAAGCCAGTCCCATCACTTCCATAACGGCAGAGACAGACGCCCATCTCTTCGTAAAACGATGAATAGCGCTGTACGATAGTCCTTCGACTGTCACAACTGACCGAGGACAACAGTTCGAGTCCGAATCATTCTCCTCGCTGTTTGGTACGGAGCGCATACGCTCTGCCGCTTACCACCCGGCTTCAAATAGTTTAGTTGAACGGTTTTATCTCCAACTTAAATCAGCTCATCCATCACACGAAAATAAAAATTGGTGTGAAACTTTGCGGCTCGTTCTTCTAGGTATCAGAATGAGATTAGTGGCAGATATTAAATGTTACAACTCTGAAATTGTATACGGCACGAAGTTGCATCTGTCTGGGGAAATTTTCACACCACGGAGCAGTAATAGCTATAATAAATCAGACCACTTCTAATGATTGTTCTAATTCATGCAAACACTGACTCCGGTGTCAACTCGAATACAACATCGACAGCTCGCTCCGCATCGATAGTCACCTACCTGTTCTCATGCTTTCATACGACTAGATCCGGCACGCAAACCTTTGCAACAACCTTGCGAAGGACCTGTTCACATGATTTCACGTCACGAGAATACCTCCAAGGTTGATCGACATGGCCGCGTCGAGATCGTCAGCATTGATCGTTTCAAGCCAGCATACGTCATTGATAGTGCAGTAACCAATAATCTGAGACCCTATGCCAGACCCATCAAACCTTGTAGCAGGATCCCTACATTTACCTCAGGCCCCACGCCAGATACATCAGAGACCCCATTCTCACGTCCCAGTCAACAGCACCTGCCATCTGCACCACCTACGGGTGATAATCCATTCTCACGTCCAGATCAGCAGACCACGCCACCCTACTCTAATTCAAGGGTACGATAGGTCATGGAAGACCAGTAGACGTGTCACACAGGATGGGACCTGAGCTAATAGCTAGGGGCACTTTGACTCGCCTATAATAAGACGAAAGACTGTCGCTAACTGGAAGATGTAGCTCAAATGTCTGCACTGTTTTGGTGAGTAGCGGTCAAACTTGATAAACAGATCTGGTACCCCGTTACCATTCAAAATTCCTTCGGATTTTTCAAAACCACTGATTAGGCATGTAGTCTAGAAATAGATTTATAGTGAGTTGATACGAATATTTTTCTGCAAGGGATTACTAGGTTAAATCCCGATAAATCCAGGAGTCAAAGAAAAGACTGTTCTGGATGAAGAAGTATATTTATCGCTGGCCTCGTGATATCGAAATGGTATCAAGACGAGAATACAGGAGCGGCTAACAACCACCGAGGAGAAAATCGAAATGGTAATGATACGCTCGGCGTAAGAGAGATTGTCTTCAGTACAGTTAAACAAAAGGAATACAATATAACAATGATTGTCAGAATTAAGTAAAATAGTAAATGTTTCCATTTCAGTAATTATGTTATCTTCGAAAAATTATATCGTTACAGATTCCTGATAAAACAGAATTAAATATTTGTAACCCATAGATATGATAGAAAGTTTCCTATTTCCTAAAATTCTGAAATACTCTTAGCCAAGTTTAGCTAAACCGATCATCCGAAATATCTGATGTTTTATATTGTCATAGCCTTTAGGCACAGTGATTATCCAAACTGTCTTATTAAGAAGTCTGATGATACTCTCTGTCATCCAGCTTCAAGCATTTTTAATAGATAGCTCTCAATCAAGTATGTTTGATTACTATTTGTAGGTCATATTTTTTTTCCCTTTCTTCTATTAGAGCCCACTCCTCTCCATTGTGTATGATGGCTTTAGAAATCAGAGTTAAATAACCAACAGGCCGTATCCCTGATTCCCTTGATAAAAAGAGTGAACTGTGTTCAGAGAAAGTAGTTTTTCACTTTATTAGCTTGTGACGTGTCTAGTCGAGGCTAACTATTATCACCACCACAGATCAACCAAGTGCCAATTACTAGGTTAAACCCCTCCGTAGAAGTGAATCAGGGAAGAAGATATATATATATTTGCTGGAGATCTCGTGGTATCGAAATAATACCACGATCGTGCCCAATGTTCCGGTGGGACTATCGTGAGCACGTGAGCAAGCCCAAGGCCACAGACAACGGAGAGTTTGTTTTTGGTACAATTCAACAAAAACGCAAAGAAAAACAATCACTGGTACATTTGACTATAATAATAAAGGTTCCCATTTAACAAGTCATTTACTCTTCACAAATGTAGTTCACTACAGCAGCCCCCCATTCGAAACGGCCTACACTGTCAATACGTAGAGGTTTCTTTCGTGGGACCGATCGGCAGAAACGCGATTATGACACGGAAGGGTTGGCAAACGGGAAACAATTGTTGATCCTTGAGTTGTAATCGAAGTCTTTTACGAAGAACGGTACCAGGAGTAACGTGCCACATGAGTTGTTCCAGTTGACGTACCACACCTTAAAGGTCTTTATCCAGAATCTGCAGACTGTGTTCGTAGGACTTCGAACTTGAAAACGCTGCAGACGTAGGATGGAACCATTCTGAGCCAAGAAATCACAAGCAACCTTAACAACCGTGTTCCAAGCCATACGTATGCCCTAAATATTCCGAACCAGAACGTCTACCGAGTGCATTTACAGGATTGTGGGTGATGAGGCTAGCTTTCACCAAGATTGACTGAAGTCGAAGGTACCCAACGGAGCGGTGGTCGCTAGCGTGAGCTCAGGATGAAAAGAATCGAAGAAAAAGTGAAAGGTGTTGCATGCATATATTGTGGGGATAGAGTGAGGTGGACAACAGTCAAGATGCCAGTCGACCCCAGGAACGTGAGCCAATGAAAAGAGGAGGAATGTTGGGGGTGTTAGATCCCCAGAAATCACTTAGTATAGGTCCTAATTTTGGACTTCAATCATAAGCTGACCAATCGACCTTAAGATTACATTTCCAACCTGGAAAATCCTTTACTGTCATTGGGTTTATGTGTTATTTTTGTACGCTATTTTCTTATCTCTCCCGAGGATATGTATAATATATGTATAAATAAACTCAATTTGTGCGCTTGCTAACCTCAATTTTCTGGGTGCTTTTAGAATACACTTTCTACTTCTTGTCAAGACTTCTGGGTCTACTTATAGTACCCTTCGAGCCCAGTGAAGAAATATATTTGTATCAGCTCACTATAAATCTATTTCTAGACTACGTGCCTAATCAGTGGTTTTGAAAAATCCGGAGGAATTTTGAATGGTAACATTTTTTTCATGAGTATAGTTACTTGAGATGTCATGTCATATAGCGTTAAAACTTCAGAATGTTTTTTTCCCATGCAAAGTCATTCGTACTTTTTACTGAGTTAATTCTAATTAAATTTTTTCTCGTTATTTCAAGTCCTTCATATGTCTTATATGCTACCGTCTTAGCATTTCTAATATCTGAGTTTCATCTGGGTGAAACATGTCAGTAACATGTAAATTGTAGACGGTTGTACTGACTATGTTGGTTTTATCAGAGAGTGCTCAGTTCAGAATCACTGACATCTTCAACTTTTGATGCAACGCTCTTCTTCTGAGAATTAGCCAGTTAGTAAGTTGAACGTTAGGATACATCAACCCATGCTTTAAATATATATTTACAGTTAACCGGCAATCTCTGTTATTTTAGGTTGTTCTCTGAAAGTTTTATCAGTAGGGTTTCAGTCACCAGTTGTGTTGTATTTTGGAGTATCACGATCATCTTCATGTCGCATCACTGTTTAATCTGTGTAGATTGGGTAATTAAACGACAGACCTCAAGGACAGACAAGTTAAATTGTTCTTAAATACTTGAACGAAAAGGATCCTAGCTACAACACCAGAATGAACTGAAAGCACCAGTAGTTCCTTTCTTCGAAGGCTAATGACTACGTATAAAAGCAGAACTCTGTAACAAAATGTGGAAACTGATTTTGGTTGACTGCGAAAAAGACATGAAGTGTGTTGTCGTTCAGTCGGTGAAGCTTCTGAAGTCAATGATAAAGAAAATTTTTTCGATCCAACACGAAAATATTTACATGGTCTGCAAATCCCCAACAGAATTTTCAGGAAACTGAGTAATAGTTGATTGGAGCGCGAGGTACATGTAGCCTCTACCAGGCCAGATCTAAGTAAAGTGGTTGAAAAATCGTTGACACAGCTTGAAGACGTTCGGACACCTGATACCAAACAATAAACGTAATTAAGAGTTGAAGGAGTGCAGAAACGTACGGTGGTAGGAGTACCCTTGGCAATCCAGAACAGTATCCAGTTTATTAGTTTCGCAAATACATCCCATGAAATTGGAGCGTGATCTCGGTTTAATAACCACAGAAAGCCAACACACAATCCGGAATTATATAGGGGAATCAGCGAAGACGAATGCGACTCTTCACCTTATGCAGAAACAACTTGGTGCTATCACCCAACAATTATTCTCGACAATATTTAAGACATCCACGCCCACACCTGGAGGTTCACAATGTCATCGCACCGTCTCTGCTTAAAAGAGACATAAACCTCCTGGATCGAGTGGAGAGACAAGCAACGAATTGGGTGATAGGGTTGAAGAATGAACCTTATGAAGCTAGACTCCAGCGCTTTGAATTATTCCCTCTGAGTCGAGGAAGAATCATAGGTGAACTTATTATGGCGAACAACATATTCAGCACACCAAACAATCCCAACATGAGCACCTTACAGATGCATCACCAAAACTCTCCACGAGCTAATCCTCGAGAAATCGCACATCAGTGAGCGAATATTCAGGTTCATGCACACTTTCTTTCATTCAGAGTCTTCGAACCTTGGAATGCTCTCCCGGCCGAGGTGACCACAACTCTCTCAGGGGACAGCTTTAACACGAGACTTGATAACCACATACTCACATACGTATTATCATCACCTTTTTGAACAAGCTGTGCAGGATGCATATGTTGAGACCTACTTGTTGTTATTATTGCCATCTCCCCAGATCACTTACTAAATGTATCTCATTTATTATCTCTGTTTCTTCTCCCTTGCTTACATTTTGGTCCTCTGGCACAATCTTCACAATCAATTAGTAAACTAAATAATCCATTTATTTTCTAACTTCTGAAGTCTTATTCTTATTATTATTCTCCACATTGCGACTAACTGATCTCCGGTCTGGTGATGTGGTATTTTCTAATATCCAGAAACCCTACTGTCTTGAAACAAACAAACCACGAAACTTTCAAACTCACAAACAACTGCCAACTGACTAGGATTAGGCAGTCGAGTGGCTAGACCCGCATCCTTTGGACACTATCAAACACCTGGAACCGTATCGAAAGAACAGGAATTGAGAGCAAAGAAATCAGCCGGTTTATATTTGCTCGTGAAAAAGATATTGGATATTGGGTATTGCATGATAGTCCGCGTTCTTTAAACAAACTGTTTCGGGGTTAGTGGGTGCGGTTCATTTCGCTCATTCTGAGGTGACTGAATAGTTTACAAAGGATTGTATTTGATACTAGAATGTCTTAAACCTGTTTAAAATCGTTTCCTATAGGTTTTTTATTGTATATGATCCGTCTTGTTTCAAGGGCTTCCTAAATAGTCTAAAATTTTCATATTATGGTTGAAGAGATTAGTGTGTGTATCTAAAGTTGTAGTTAGTCTGATTGTGTTTCCTGTGTAGAAATCTTTCTGTGTCTGTTTGTGATTTTTCAACTTGGTTAGGGCAACTTTGTCAGGTTAACGTTAAGTTGTTGAATGATCGGAATTGCTCTTATCTACTGACTTCCTATCAACACATTCGTAGGGGTACTTGAACTATTTCCACGGGTTCCGTCATAAGAATTCTGTATTCACTGCTAGCGTACGTATGTTTGGTGGCATTTTCTGACACCCTTTCCATACAATTTACTAAATCCGGAGAAATTATTTAAGTTTGTGTTGATAGTAGGTCATTTTTGAAGTAGCTAGAGTTATTGAGATGAATTTATCGTCCAAATAGTTTAAGCATCCGGCTTTTAGCCGTTTTAAAACATATGTAACCCGTCTTTTTATCATTTTGTAAGTCATTATCTCAAAACCTAACACGAGTGTAGTTCAAAACCAAGGGTACAGATCTAAACTTTGCTGGCAGATTTAATTGGACAAAGCACTTAACTCTCGCTAAGATGAACGTACCTTAGTGCCTCTCGTACAGAGGAATCAACCTCAGGACGAAACAAGTTTGACATGTTTCATCGAACCAGATGTAGTGGTGTCCCAATTGTAGATTTTAAGAGATAAGGATTATGTTCTCGAAGAAGAAGTCTAAGAGTGACTGAAGCCTAGAAATTCGAGTTCCTTGCCGTACCTTTATTTAGCCTACAAAGCTAGCAGCCAATGTCTATCGTGTTAAAAGGCTTTTTGTCATATCTTGATTTCTCTTAAAGTAAGTAGATAAACAGTGTAATATCAGGTGATAATAAGTGCAACACATGAAATCAGCATATCAAAATAGAATAATTGGCCCAGTGTGATACTCGGATATGTTGTTATCCCTCAGTCATCTGGATAGTTTGACTGGGAAGGTTGTATCAGAGCTCAAAGCATTTTTGTGATTTTGTTCAGTTCTAAAAATTGCAATTGCCTGAGTGCGTGTGTATTTTACAGTTTATAGCTAAGTTTCCTAACTCACCTTCACCACCCTATTCTTGCATCAAAGAAAACTTTCTTATTTATTTTTCCACTCTAATCTTCATATTCCGTACATTTATGCAATACACAAGATGCTGAGTTTACGAACTTTGAAGATTTTGAGACTTCAATACACCACTAGAAAGTGTCTGTATACTTCAGCATTACGCTTTCAAAACCCTACCTCTAAAGAACCCTTTCTAAATGGAACGTCGTCTAACTATTTGGAAGATATATATGAAGCATGGCTTCTGAACCCTGATAGTGTTCACAAGGTATTCTGTCAAGCTTATCGATGACTGTCAGTCATGGGACATTTATTTTAGGCGTTTAGCTTCTGGAGCTGCCCCAGGAAATGCTTACGTTCAACCACCTACTTTGGGTAAAGAGAGTTTGGATTTGGCACACTTAGCTCCACAAATCACTGGACAGGCTGTGGCGCCGAGTCTCAAAACCATTGAAGACCACCTCTCTGTCCAGGCTATTATCCGTTCTTATCAAGTGAGTCAAGTGACTCAAATTTTGTTGTTATATATATTTAAAATATTTTTTCACATTGGACAAATAATATTTCACGTATAGTCGTTCGACCCTCGACAAATGTAAACAGCTTTGTATTAGTTTACAGTAACTGCAGTGTGTGAAAATTTTTCCCAGAATATGGAAGTTTACCAACAATCAAATCGTATTAGCTGATAATTAAAACTCCCAGATGTAAACTGTTAAAATGTTAGTTAAATAGCAAACTTTTTATGATTTCCACTTTGAACTCATCTACTCATATGAATCTGAAACAATATGAAGTCTAATTGTTAGTGGTAAGTTAGTTGTTCGTATGATAGCCCTCAGTTATCTTAAGTCGCAGTATCTCCAGTAAGCTAACGAAACTCTGACGTACATCTAGCTGTAGCTGTTCAACACTTATCATCCCTTGCCACGACATCAAGACAATGAATCGTACATCAGGTAAGTAAACATTACAGGATCGTTTTTACAAACGTGGTTATTGAAGATGTAAGATGAAGACTAGTTATTTTCAGTTGAAGCTGAATGCTTTTGACTGATAAAATTATAACCTAACCCTTTATAAAATGAACACAGCTTAATTTGATCACTTTCGTACCAAAAAATATGTGATTAGTCTTCGCGCATTGTATTTAAACATGTACCATTGTCCCATCGATGTATGCTGCGTCTCCGAAACGCGCATACAGGATCCAAATAGAGTCATTCATTTGACCTTTCCTTGTCAAGATAAAGAACCGTCTCAATTTACGCCTCGTGTATCTGGAAGCCCCACTGCTGCTCTTCATGACCTTAATGGTGTAGGTATAACAGTTCCAATTAATTGATACTCATTCTCTTCATATTAGTCTACAATTTACGGCACAGTGTTCCTTGGCATACCTTCATATGATGTTGACTATCTTCTCACGCACACTGCAGATCCGAAAAACCTCCATAGTATCGTCCTGTTGTATACTTCCTCGTAATCAATTAAGTTGACGTGCAGTGGTGAGTTCCATTCAACTGGTCGTTCCGCAATTATCCGTAGTGTATCGATTTTGTTTGTACACAATCAATCCTTACGCAATCCAGTCTGTTGATCTCAAAGATAAGCATCTACGGAATCTTTAAATCTGTTCAACAGCACTCTGTTGAAGACTGGTATTGAGAGAGGAGTGATACTGCTGTAGTTCTCACACTTACTGAGATTGCCTTTCTTCGGTACCGTGATCAGGTGTTTTTTTCAATCTGTTGATACTCGTTCTTCCTCCCAAATCTTGAAACGAATAGCGCGGAGTATCTTTTCAGTTACGGATATATCTGCTTTCAATGCATCAGCTGCAATTTATTGCTGAGAACTATCTTTAATTCGTCGAGTTTTTCAGTATCACGTAGAAAGGCTGCATTAAACATGCATGTTGTTGTTCGATCAGTATTGCAGTGCTTCTTGTGTTATAAATTCAACTTGACAAACATCATATGGTGATCTGAAGTTATGCCTGCTCCTCTCCTCTCAAACCGTTTTCATTCCTTTCTCTCAGTCCATATTGTCCCATGGCATCTTCATGTCCAGTGTTGTGCATTCGAACCTAGCCTTTAGGTCTTCCATCAGTATGGTCATGTCGTTCGCTGAACATTTCTGAACGACTGACTGCAGCCTCTCGCAGAATTGATCTTTATCGTCTTCGTTGTTATCGTTGTTAGGCGCATAGCACTGAATGATGTTCACTGTGATCGCTTCTCCCTTTGTTTTGAAGGATGCTTTGGTGATCCAGGGTCCATGATATTCCCATTCTATCAGTGCTTTTGTGCATCTTTGAACAGCATCAGTGCGATTGTTTGTGTTCGTAACACATTTTCTTCTTCATGGTCGGAATGTAATTGCATCTCTCCCGAAGGTTTTCTATGTTGTCCAATCTATGTGCAATGTGTTTTACTGATTTCAAGTATCACCTTGCTGTATCTTTTCATTTCTTCAGCTACGTGGATGACACTCCCGGTCTTCCAAAACGTGTAGACATTCTATGTACTGAAGTTGATGTTTTCTCTGGTTTTCAGAAGAGGCATTAGCTTTGTGACTTTCGAGGGAACTTGCTTCCATCATGAGATGTCATAACTGTTCTAAATGAATACCTTCCAACTGTCAGACCATACCTTAAATGGCTTGAATTACTATTCCTGGTTAGCGTTTTTTTAATGAGTTGGTTTTTTAGGGATCACCAAGTCTCCTCCTTCATGCGGGCTATGAACCGGCAGTAGCCCGAGTTGTCGGTTTTCATAGAATACACAAAATGAGCATACAAGGCGAAGAAATATGGGTAGTGTCATCCTATAAAAAATGAGATATACGAAGATAGAACTAAACAATTGGAAATAGATAAATTTGATTTGGGAAAACACGTAGATATATGTACATTAGGATGGTCTCTTTGAATATTAACTCATCCAGAGTCTTCAGAACAGTAGCTTTCACTTGCGATAATGTGTTTCATAGTCGTTGACAATTACTGACACCATTAAACTTGATGGAGTAAGTTAGATTTTACCAAATCAAATATATTTTGGTAAGTCCACAAATATCATATATTGTGTTGATGTATGACTAAACATTTGAAGCGTTATTCAGTCTCTAGGTCATCGCATCGCTGATCTTGACCCGTTGGGGATATTGTCTGCAGATCTGGACGATTCTATACCCCCCGAGTTGTCGTTGAGTTTCTACAACCTTGGTAGGTTGGTCATGAGAGTGTTTTTTACTTATCTTCATATGATTTTATTTTTTCCTTATTTGTTTTATATTAATTTTACGTGTCTCGTGTATGCCAGATGCGTGGTCATCTTGCTGCGCATCTAGATCCTCTAGGTATTACATCTCCAGAACCCGGCATAGCCAGATATATTGTTTATCAAAGGTATCTCGGTGATAAAAGTAAGTCTTATAATTATGTTAGGTCAGCGTTGTTCAGTCTTGGTTTGTTAATTCGTTTAAAGTCGTTTTGTGTCTGTGTAGTTTTCCATTAATGATAACAGTAATATTGCATATGATCCGATTGTTTACACTTATCATATATGTTGTGTTTTAAATATAGCTAAGTAATAATGATCTGGATATTATGCAAAGCATGCTTTTTATCATTATTGAATATTCAGCATCCTGATAAATGCCAAGCAAAGACTGTAATTCCAAGTATTTCAGCTACTTAGTTCCAAATATTTAAAAAAGCATCCCAACTTTGTTTGTACGTAAGCTTATTATTGCGTTTAATGCAAACCAAGATTTCGGAATGTCGGTCTCTGTCTCAGGTTGGCTTTTGTAGTTCGTCTTTGAATATAATTTTGTTTTTATGATATATATTTAGGATTGACTTCTGAAATAGATTATTCGTGAATTCAGACGTGAAGACTACTATTTAAGATTGTCAGTTTGTTGTACTTTCTCCAGACGTTGTAATATAGGTGCATGTTGTAAACGGGAATTCATTTTGTTTATTTTCTTTTGGATAAATTTGTAAATGATTATTATTTGTAACTATCACTTATTTGTGTCAGTCTTTTTTCGTTTGTAGGCGAGCCCGATTTGGATAAGACATTTAGGCTCCCGCCTACCACACATATCGGAGGTGATAAGCAGGAACTTACTCTAAGAGAAATCATTAAACGTTTGGAAGTAAGCTTTTGATAATAATGTCCTTTTGATGCGCAGTCGCAGATTTTAATGATAAAATGTTCATTTTACTGTGCTTTGGTGTGGTGGCAATTTTTCAGCTATCAAAAATAGGTATTAAGACTTTTTTCATGTGTATTTGTTCAAGTAAGAATAATGAGTCGACTGAGTGTGTTTATCAGACGGCAGTTTGTAAATACATCTTGAAAACTGTTGAATAATAAAGATTTTCATTTCAGTAGATGTACAATTCGGTCAATATCTATGTACATCTTTGAAAAACCATTGGTTTCTATTTATGGCATAGCTAATAATAAAAACTCTTCAGTTTATTGAGAATGAAATGCAGTTTTATAATCTCTGATACTACCAGGTTCATTTGTCATTGGATTTCTTGAATCTTTCTAGTTTTGATGTATTACTATGCTAGAAATCTATCAACCATTAACCTGTTATCATTTTAAGATCGTATTAAAAATGATGCTTTAGTCAGTTAGTTGCAGCGTAGAACTTAGTACGTACGTCCTTGAGTTCAAGTTGCTATAACCCATGAGCGCAGAAATGAAATTTTCAGACCATATTTTAAAGTAGTAGAGATAGTAACAGTAAAATGATGTTCAAACACTTATTTTAATTTCATTTGAAGTTTGAATTCAATGAGAATTGCATTTTAAGTATTTTATTTTGTTTCTAAAATATTTTATCATGTCGTTTTTAAAATGGTATTTCCATGTTAATTTTAGGATGTTTATTGCAAACATATTGGTATTGAGTACATGTTTATTAATAGTTTAAATAAATGTGATTGGATTAGACGAAAGTTTGAAACACCTGGTTCAATGGATTTTTCATCTGAAGAGAAACGTTTAATATTAGCTCGTCTTATCCGTTCAACGCGTTTCGAAGCATTTTTAGCAAAGAAATGGAGTTCAGAAAAACGTTTTGGACTTGAAGGATGTGAAGTCCTAATACCAGCAATGAAAGCTGTTATTGATTCTTCATCTGCGCTAGGTGTTGAAAGTTTTGTAATTGGAATACCACATCGGTTAGCCTTGTTCTTTTACTGTTTTATTACATTATCTTTGGAGACTACTAGTTATGTTTATATTTCTCAAGGAAGCTATCGTATTAGCTATTCTTCTTTATTGGTGTTAATCAAGGAAAATAATTATTGTTTTGATTAAACGACCATGCGTAGCTTTTAGTTACTTCGATACACAAGTGGTCAAGATTACTTATCAGTGCTATGTCCTTAAGTTATATTGACTTGAGTACTTGAATTTTCATCAGGTTGTTTAAAAAAATATTTTATGATATTAATTATTCACTGTTATAGCATTCATTATTAATAATTGTATTGTGGTGGAAAGTTATGCCGTTAATACATCTACCGGAAAAATGATTAGTTTGTTTAGTAGTAGCTCGTACTTTAAGTAATCATTAATTGTTAATACTCAAATCTTTATTGGTCTATTGTAACCAATTGGATATATGTAAGATGCTTGTACGCTGTTAGCTATTGTAAGGAAACTGTAATAGTCGATTGTGTACAAAAACTGTTTACTGACTGTAGTATGAAATATCACTGCTTGACTTTTTTAATAATGATTTCAAATCTCAGTTAGAATGCTTCATTCGAAATTAGTGAAATTAACAATAGTTCGTGAATAATTTTGTTAAATGTCATATAGTTGTGAGCAGACGTATCGATTCAAATGTTGAATGTTAATTAATACAAATATATTTTCTAATTTCATATATTCCATTATTCATAGATGTTCAAGGTTTTAATTCAACTTATTATAGCAATTAAATCTGTATTCCAATATCTACTTACGCATAGAGTTATTTTATTTATAACCTCAAAATGATTGTAAACTTCTAGAGTGCTATGAAAAAGTTATAAACGGTGTGTCAATTCTGTGACACTGATATACTTTTCCTCTTTATAATTCTCAATTTTATTTTGGGTTTACTTAAGGCAGTACTAATGTAGCATTTATGATGTTATGCATATATCATTCAGTAAGTATTGGAACTTTCACTTCATGCTTTACTCAAGATTAATTGTATTCATGTAAACACTTGCAAATAATTGTTTGGATATTTCCACTAGTTTATTAATATTCTGTGTTCTTTTCCAGAGGAAGGTTAAACGTTCTGGCCAATGTCTGTCGCAAGCCTTTGGATGATATATTTTGTCAGTTCGACTCTAAATTGGAAGCTTGTGATGAAGGTAGCGGTGATGTGAAATATCATTTAGGCATGAGTCATCAACGTTTGAATCATATGACAGGCAAAACGATTAATCTTGCAGTGTGTGCTAATCCAAGCCACTTAGAAGCTGTTTGCCCAGTTGCACAGGGTAAAACTAAAGCTGAGCAGTTTTATCGGTAAGACTTTACTGTTACTTTGTTATAACTTACATTTACGAAAGATATATAAAACCATATTTGTTGGTGGAAATTATGTAAAAACTAATACACCACAGAAATATTTTCATTATGGTCAGTCAGTCAGTCAGTTGCAACGTAGAACTTCGTACGTAAGTACATCAGTTCATGTCGCCATACCACATCAGCACAGAGATATAATTGTCAATTCAAATCCAATAGAAGAAGAGGTAGTAAAGGTATTAGAAGTAATCGGAGAGGTTAGAATTAGAAGATATTATTCACGAAGTATGATTCAATGAGATAAGTTTAGAAAGTAAAAACTAGAGAGGTTGAAGAACCCAGAAGACTAGGATTTGAGAGAACACAAAGAATAAATGTACCGGCGCCATTGCGAACGATTTTGAGCCATGTCATTCAAGGTCTCTAGCCATCGATTATTATCATCTCGCGGACCCCAACCAGGTAGTCGACAATTACCGACATGGCTAAGTCCACTCGTCAATGACTTCATGGATTTCTGCCATGTTTTGGTCTGGCCGCCCCTAACTTTCTTCCAACCTATTCCTACACTACAAAACAAAGCTCGACGAGGCAGTCGGTGGTTAGGCATACGCAACACGTGTCCCAACCACCTCAACTGATGAAGTTTCACCACTTCATCTATTGATCTGCCATCCTTACCTAGTACCCATTTCCTAATAACAGCGTTGCTCACTCGGGTGTCCCACGATATACGAGCAATGCTTCGAAGACACCTATGATCGAAAACCAATAACCGACGAGTATCTTCTAATCTCATTGGCCATGTTTCACAGCCATAAAGTAAGACGGAGCGAACCACTGCGCAGTACACTCGTCCTTTAGTCAGCAAACGGATATCGCGCCTACGCCATAAGTGACGCAGGTTGGCAAAAGCCAATCGAGCCTTCTGTATCCGTGCTGAGATTTCGTCAGTCACCAGGTTATCAGCACTGATGAGACTCCCAAGATAAGTGAAGCGGTCTACACGTTCGACCACTTCACTCCCTATCACTAGTTCACGTGCCGATGAAGCCCAATCTTGAAGCAACATTTTGGATTTCGAGGGTGAGAACCGCATCCCGAACATGCTTGCATTGTTGCTTAGGGTAGTCAGAAGACTCTGCATTTTGTCAGCATCTTCACCAAGTAGGACTATGTCATCGGCATATTCTAAGTCAATAAGCGAGCCACCTGGTCAAAGGTCTACTCCTGAAAATTCAGACGAGGATAAGGTTATTTCTAAGAGCATGACTATGATAAAATTAAACAAGAATGGAGAAAGTGGACATCCCTGACGGACACCACTTGAAGTAGAGAATTCCGCTGACAGTTCGCCATAAGCTCTCACTCGACCAGTGGTGTTTGAGTAGAGAGCTTGTATGAGGTTAATGTACTTATTTGGTACACCTTTCAATGACAGACACTGCCAGAGAACCTCACGATCCACAGAGTCAAATGCCGCCTGAAGGTCCAGGAAAACAACTATTGTAGGACGCCTAAATGTGTGTCTATGTTCCAGGACCTGACGTAGTGTGAAAATGTGGTCTATACAACCACGTCCAGGTCGAAAACCAGATTGGTTTTCTCGAGTTTACTCTTCACGAGCTTTCGTTAAGCGTCGAAGTATTACTGAGGCCAATATTTTAGATACTATATTAGTTAGACTTATTCCTCTGTGATTGAGACCAGTCGGATGGGATTACGTCCAGTTCCCAGATTCTACCTAAGATCTCAGTCAATCTAGCTGCTAAAACTGGACCACCATCCTTAAATATCTCAGGGGTCAGTCTATCAGGACCTGCAGCTCGTCCTCGCTTCAGATTTCCTAACGCTTTTTCAACTTCATTAAGACTAGGGGGACTTACTTCGATTTGCCATTCAGGGATTTTCATTATGGACTGGTTTTGATACAACGATTCAGATACTAATATTTGACTATGTGAAAATAACTAGCCTAAAAGACGTGACTCTATCAAATGCTAGTTATAACTTATTCAAATCTCAGACCACATGACCTTGGAAGTTGAAACTTTGTCCGACATAACTCATGATTGAAGTCAATTTTCTTGAGGCTGACACGTAAAAAGTAAGAGGTATAGACATAATCTCTAGTTATTCTGTTCCTGTCTAGATTATTTTCTGTGAAATTTTTTACTTTTAGTATTGTGTTGGTATTTTCATGTCTGTTTTATAACCTTGTTTATTTTTTATGATTATTTTTGCTAAACCAGGTTAATTAATACTTGAATAAATGAAAATTTTCTTCTTATTTTTGAACATCAAGTTATTTGTACTGTTTGGTATCGATTTTCACATGAAATTGCTCTCTAGTAGTAGTACTTACGTAGCCTTTAAATTTAAAACTAAAACACCAATTTTTAGGAAAGAATAACACATTTTATTGATGTCTCGATTGTTGTTTCCTCATACATTAGGGGTGACACTGATGGAAAGAAAGTTATGTCAATTTTAATACATGGAGATGCAGCATTCAGTGGTCAAGGTGTTGTCTATGAAACTTTCCATCTTAGTGATCTACCTTCTTATACCACCAAAGGTACCGTCCATATTGTCGTGAATAATCAGGTAAATTTAATCAATTATAAATGCTGTTTGAAATTATCTTCGATTATTGATAATAACACATCACTTTTGCTAGTCAAATATTCTGGATACAAAATGACTATCCGTCCAAATTCGTATAAATCTGATTTCCGCTTGCTGTTTAACTGGCGTAGTTAGTTCTATGATCCATTGAATCTACTCTGATTCATCTCAGTATTGCTTTATCTCAATTTGTGACATGTTGAAGTGATTGCCTCCTTAATCCCTTTCCAATTGTTCTCCAATGTTGCTTCCTCTCCATTGAGTAGATCCTGAAAGGCCTGGAACCTATTTGAGAGGGCTATCTTGAATTCGTGGAGTTTTACGGTATCCCGAAGAAAGGCCGTATTAAACTTGTGTGATGTTGTCTGCCCCGTTATCCAGTGTCCCTTGAGTTTCAGTTTCGTTTTGACGATCAGCAAGTAGTGATCTGAAGCTATATCAGCTCCTCTCTTGGTTCTCACATCCTCCATGGTCCTTCTGAACTTTTTGTTGATGCCGATATGGTCGATTTGGTTCTGAGTATTGTGATTGTGTGAAATCCATGTAGCTTTGTGTATGCGTTTGTGTGGGAATATTGTTCCATCGATGACCAGTTTGTTGAAGGCACATAGGTCTGCAAATCTTTAACCATTTTCTTTCCTTTCTCCCAGTCCGTGTCGTCTCATGATGTGTTCATATCCAGTGTTGTCCATGCCAACCTTGGCATTTAGGTCTGCCATCAGAACCGTCAAAGCGTTTGGTGAGCATCTGTTGACGACTGACTGCAGCCTTCCGTAGAATCGGTCTTTGACGTTTACACTGTAGTTGTTGATAGGTGCGTAGCACTGGATGACGTTTATTGTAATGCCCTCATTGTTTGTTTTGACGGAGGCTTTGATGATCCTGAGTGCATGAGATTCCCATCCTATTAGTAGTGCCTTTTGTGCTTGTTTGGACAACACCAGTGCAACTCCTTGTGTTTGTGAAGCATTTTATTCTTCATGGCCGGAGTACAACAACAGCTCTCCTAATGCTGGTCTCAGGTGTTCAACTTGCGTCCAATGCGTTTCACTGATTCCGAGAACCTCTAAGTTGTATCTTTTCATTTCTGCAGCAATGTGGAATAGTGTTCTGGTCTCCCACATAGTTGGTGTGGTTGTGAGAAGGGGCATCGACCTTGTGACTTGTGACGTACTTCAGCTTAATCAAGTTATAATTGTCCGTAATTCATTGTTTGTTTTGTTTCTTTATTTCCCCATCATTTATGAAGTAATTTATTCACTCATACGATGTGGTTTATAATAATTACTATTTTCATTCGGTTAAGACATTTATTTGTTACTCTTATTAACAGTTTATTAAGAGCAAAGTGATTTTCTAATTTCGTGTGTTCGTAATATCTAATTACAAATAATCTAATAAATTTTGTTGGTGCCTCCGTTGAATCTGCTTTAATTCAACGGTAATTTTCATTATGATTTCGTCAGTCACCAGGCCATCGGCAATGATGTGACCCCCCAGATAAGTGAAGCGGTCTACACGCTCGACTACTTCACTCACTATCACTAGTTCAGGTGCCGGTGCATCCCAATCTTGAATCAACATTTTGCATTTCGAGGGTGAGAATCGCATCCCGAACATGTTTGCATTTTTGCTTAACGTGGTCAAAAGACTGCAGTTTGTCAGGGCCTTCACCAAGTAGGACTATGTCATCGGCATATTATAGGTCAATAAGCGAGCCTCCTGGTAGAAGGTCCATTCCTGAAGATTCAAGCGAAGATAATGTTATATCTAAGATCATGTCTCTGACAAAATTGAACAAGAATGGGGAGAGTGGACATCCCTGACGAACACCACTTGAAGTAAAGAATTCATTTGACTGTTCGCCATAAGCTCTAACTCGGTAGACAACCACTGTCCGACGCCTACATATGTGTCAATGTTCCAGGATCCGTCGAAGTGTGAAAATGTGGTCTATACAACCACGTCCAGGTCGAAAACCAGCCTGGTTTTCTCTAGTTAGACGTCTGAGGACAGTCGAGGTTAACAATTTAGAAACTATGTTAATTAAACTGATTCCCCTATGATTGTCACAAGAGGACTTTTATCCTTTCTTATAAATTGGGACAATCAGTGATTGAGACCAGTTGGACTGGATTATGTCCAGTTCCCAGATCCTACCCAGGATCTCAGTCAATCTAGCTGCTAAAACTAGACCACCATCCTTAAATATCTCAGGGGTCAATCTATCAGGACCCGCTGCTCTCTCTTGCTTTGGATTTCCTGTAGCTTTCTCAGCTTCATAAAGAGTCAGACAACTCATCGATTTGCCATTCAGGATGACTGAAGATCGTGGGCAGCCAAAATACGACTGAGGGCCATCAACAGTTCATACTTATGAATCTATACAGTTCAAATTCAGGTATCAAGATAAACGGGCTATATGTTAACCAGTAATCCTAAATCAAGTAATCTATTTATACAAACTTGATGAATGCTATGTGCTGCTTCATTATGGTTTAATCTAATAAACTAGGAAAGAAGTGATGTTAATTGATATTGATTGCTTAAAAGATAAATTTTACAATGATTTCATTGTCCTACCATCAATTTACTCCATATAATCCATATAGTGAGATAGATCGAAAGTTAACACCATGATTTATCAGTATGTTTTGGTAAAATCCTAATCTTTTTATTGGTTTTATTTTACAGATCGGTTTCACCACTGATCCTCGTATGGCTCGTTCATCACCATATTGTACTGATGTTGCTCGAGTAACAAATTCACTTATTCTTCATGCAAACGCTGATGATCCTGAATCAGTTATGCATGTTGCAAAAGTTGCTGCTGAATGGAGGTCTGAATTTGGCAAAGATGTTGTAATTGATCTTGTTTGTTATCGTCGTTCAGGTCATAACGAAATGGATGAGCCAATGTTCACTCAACCACTCATGTATAAACGTATTCGTGAACAACCGACTGTATTAGAACAGTACAGCAAAAAGTTAATTGATAGTGGAATCGTCACGGAACAGGAATATAAGGTAAATTATATCAATTCCGGCATAGTCCTTTGAATGTTTTAATAGCTTAATTATTACCAATTTTTAATTTTTTGTACCAAGTTGTGTACATCAACAGTGTTCCTATTGTAATGAACGAAGTCTTTGGGACCAGATGGAGGGTTTATTTGCAAAATATGTACACAATTTTCAGACATCTATTTGCAATACAAGCGCGTTTCTGACTGTCTTCTCTCACATCTCTTCTGGTCTTTAATACACTCACATCGCACCATGAATTTTAATATCGAGACATTCCTCTCTGCTAGCAACTTCTTGGCGACTCTCCGCTGCATACTATTTGTATGCTACCTTGTGAGTAGCGTTTGTGACACCATTATTCATATTATCAAGTCTCACAATTACAGATCACCGATCGTAGTTAATGTAAATAAGTCAGATACGGGTTTAAACGATTATGCGGAGATATACCCTACATTCCCCAGAAAAACTACATAGTACAGTTTCTTTCCGTAAAACCGATGGCCCCGTTTATAGTATAATATCTGATAACAAGGTTCCGTTCACAAAATCTATGGTGCTGACATACTCATCGTTTGTGGATACCTTAGTAAGACCCAATTTTATTTTTTTGTTTGTTGGGGAGGTACAAAGTATCCTTCGGAGAAGTCTGTACGGGCTCCGAAAATATTTGGAAACGTTTTACCCAGTCACTGTCGAGTAGAAATATCGCAGAAATATCTAAAAATTGCAAAACCCCATACGCTGCGATCTTGATTGGATATTTACCTTTACCACCATATTTAGCTTGGTCCGAGAAACTTCCAGCGGCCAAGGTCATGTACAACTCTATAAATACCCTCAATTTTCTGTAAATAAGCGTCAAGGAAATTAGATCTAGCGTTCATTTAGCAGACTTATCATTGTTCAGCTCGTAAATTTTTTTGCTTCATCTGTATGTTAACAAAGTAATTAGTAAGTACTAAACTTGAAGCCCAGTTAAATTCTTGTGTTTGAAAGTAAACCATTGGCCAATAAACCACCTGCCCCCAAAAGTAAAACACTGGCATTAATGAGAAAAATAACTCAATAAGACTTTTGTTCACTTTTGCATTTCTCTTTCTACTTTTTGGAAAACATTTTATTCATTACACTTCAGGATGAAATAGCCAAATATGATCAGATATGCGAAGATGCTTATGAATTAGCTAAAAAGCACACGGTTACACATAATCGAGCTTGGATTGATTCTCCATGGCATAATTTCTTCGAAACTAAAGATCCAATGTGTTTGCCTAACACAGGAGTAGAAAACGATGTCTTAGAGCATATTGGTAGGTTCACACAAGAGTTTTACTTTATCTTTATTGTTAAGTGTATTTTTTTCCTCTTATCCATAATTCCATTCCCATCGAATAATCACTAAATCGATTTCATCGTAAGATTTTGATTGTTTCGATGCTATAAGTCTGTTTCCTCTTTGCTGCAGCAAAGGTTAATGAATGACTACAATGCGAACCTGTTGGGTTACATGTGTGATTAGCCAATGTACTAGATCTTTTTTCTCATTTCAAATTTATGCTTTCTTATGTACATACGTTTCTGAGTAGGTCACCAGTAATTTGTTTGTCAGTGCTATATCCTAATTGATCTCTCATAGTGAATTTGTTGATATATTCCAAATTTACTTTTTGATTTGAGGACAATTTTGTATAGATTCAGGTAGTAAATAGATTATCGCTACACTAATAGCTCAGTTGAATAAGACAGTCAGTTGAGAAGAATATGGTTTTGGTGATCAATGTGAAATAAGTATGGTGGAGGTTGTATGCAGTATCGCTGGACGAACTGGTTACTGCTGATGTACACTTATTTATATTAGGAAATCAATAATGGACTGAAATAATCCATGATGCTAAATTGTTTATTACAATATAATTAAGTTACTGGATTTTTGAAGTTTCTGTTCAATAGATGATCGTTTGAAAACTATTACAAGATTACAACCATACTTCTATATCTTTTTGAAATAGAATTTGATGGATAGCAAGAAGAACTCAGGTGAGGAATGGTAGACTACTGGAAATGTTTACGTTACTAATACTCAATAATAGCTCTTATCATGTGCATGTGTATGCGTGTGAAACAATGAGGTATAGTTTTTCGCATCATTTATCTGAAAATTAAGTTCAGTTAAGTTAATTAAAGTCAGGTATCAGGTATCCTTCATTGTTATTAGTATTATTCCTTCTTTAATCCAATGGTTTCTTTAAAACTAGATTTTAATAGTGTAGGTACCGTTTTTTGTAGGTCGTTCAATTAGCGAACCTCCTGAAGGTATGGTTATTCATCCAGGCTTAAAACGTACACTCAAAGAACGCAAAGATCTGTTAGAACAGAAAACAGCTAATTGGGCTCTCGGTGAATTGTTTGCTTATGGATCATTGCTACGAGAAGGTTTTCACGTCAGACTATCCGGTCAAGATGTGGAACGTGGAACATTTTCACATCGACATTGTGTTTTACACGACCAGGTATATTGTTTATTGCTGATATGGTTGTGTAATATTCATATAATGTACTTCTATGGCAACGGTGAATGAAAGACGATTTGGCAACTCAACGAAGTACGATATAGTATGATAATATTCGGATACACGGTTTACATTCAATTAATGGGAATCAGATTATGGGCTACCCAATACTTTTATAAAAACAAATACTAGTAGTTCATACATGATAAAATCCGAGTTAGAAACCAATGGTATGAAGGAATGAACAATATTACATTGTGAAGCGAAAACTAGGTTTCTATCTTGAACTTTTCGAACACCAATTTCTTCGTTCAGTTGAGTGTTCATTGTAAGGCGTCAGCATGGTGATCATAAGTGTCTACATATTTTGTTATGTTTCTTTCATATAACGTAAAGGGAACAAAAATTACTAAATCGATTATTTTTGTGATTATATATATATACGCTTAAAATTACAAAAACCTGGTCTGCTACTCTTTTATGATACCAACGAAGTATTCCAGAAGCAGTATCATTAAAACTGTACACATCTGACAAGTGGCATTTTAGCAAATATTCGCCATGCTGAGTTTGGTTGTTTTAACAACTTATCTTACTCAATCTTTCAGACATCCCATTTTTACATCTCACATTAAATAAACTATTAAGTCCTGTGTTTCAACTGTTACGGACCGTGTGTAGTTGTTAAGATGTTGCTTGTACACACTTTTTTATTCTTTATCTCCAAACTACCATATTTAACTATAGGATGGACTTAGTTATAATCCTAGGAGTTTTCTGAACAGGTCATGTACTTAGCTGATACCATGTCGTAAAGCTATCATTCTTATATGCTGAATTAAACCAGGTTTATCGATTGAAACATATATTGCTAGGTAAATCTAATGTTAAAAATATTGTCTCTTTTTCTTTTAAGGAAGTTGATAAAAAAACATATGTTCCACTTAATCATCTCTATCCTTCACAAGCTCCATTTACTGTATGCAATTCAAGTTTATCTGAGTATGCAGTAATGGGCTTTGAGTTGGGCTACTCACTGACAAACCCTGAAGCTCTTGTTATATGGGAAGCTCAGTTTGGGGATTTTAACAACACTGCTCAATGTATAATCGACCAGTTTATTTCCTCGGGTCAACAGAAATGGGTACGTCAGTCGGGAATAGTTCTTTTGCTTCCACATGGTTATGAAGGTATGGGTCCAGAACATTCTAGTGCACGTATTGAACGATTCTTACAGATGTCTAATGATGAAGAAAATCATGTGCCCGTGAGTACATTGTTGTCTATGTTTCTTTCCTAGTTGTAAATGTTGTGTAGGGCATAGATTTAATATTCATAATTCCTGATCATTTTATATACTGGTTTTTATCGTCAAAGAAATCGAGTACGATTTTCGTATATTGTGTGACGAATATAATAAACAGGTATTTAGCAGTTTCTTCGAACTTATGTAGAATATAATACTTTAACCTTGAAATCACATTAAAAGTCGTGGTCTTTAAAATCCATCATCAATCAAGTGTGTTAGTTCGTTTACATGACTCAGTGAATTATCTGTTTGTTGTTCAATATCGCTTCAAAAGTGTATCACACCCTTTCGCGGTGTGAAGATTTTAATTAACGTTTAAAATGTTTGTCAGAATGTTTGTTTCTGGTAAGTCAGTTTGTATTGTCAAATACATGGTTATCTTTGAAGGTATGAAATAAAGTACCTCCTTGTTATTTGAGCAGAAGTGAGACATCTAAAAAGCTGAAAATTCACCTTATTACTGGTACTTTGTTGATTCATATTCTATTTTTAATGCTTTACTGTTGTGTTTCTCTTTCCAAATATATAATTTTATTCAGTCGCCGTCAATGGTAAGCAAATTTTTCGCATCCACATGGCTATTCACTTTTCTGCGTTCGTTTAAATTTCGTATCTGAATTCCACTGTATCATCAACAACTATCAGAAAAGATTGTTAACAAACTGTTCAGACATCAACTGTGCTTCGATGAGACCACATGTGTATATCTGGGCCTTATTAAGTGCAAAAACAATAATCATCCAAGTTCAGCTTCATAAAAATAGTATCAAGAGTGTATTTGTGAAAAACTAGCTGAGCACTTGGTGAATTATGAATGAGATTTTTAGTCTTTTGTAAAAATAGCGGTTGCACTACCTAAGAATAAACTGGAAGAGGTTTAGAGACAATTTCACTAACAGATCAATGTTTTCCTAACCATATTGAGTTCTTATGCTTTTAAAGGAATCATTATTTTTATTCACAAATCACATTTTTTCAAGAAATAAATCATTGAAAGATAGGGAACTAAGAAATGAATTAATCATGCTTATTTTGCTGTTAGTATTTTTGTATATCGGTATTATAAGATTCATTTGTGGAAATTGCGTTTATGTATAAATATCAATTTTGTGTAATTTCAATCAGCTGTATGTTGTTTTCATGCATTAGTTAGTATTTAATGAAAAAAGTTAAATATTAAGTGAAATATGAAATTATTACTTATGTTATTCATCATTATGATGAGAAAAGTACGCTTTTCACCTGTTTCGGTTGTGATATCTAGTGAAAAATCCCCCTATTTAATATATTGTCATTGACTTCAGCAAATCAGACATTTGTTTCCGGGGTAGTGCATTTTCTTAGGAATGAATGAATGGCTTTTTATTTAGCCTAGGATGTTTCTTTTATTGTTACTAGTCACTACGGTAATTAAGATTTCTTATCAGTTCTAATTGGCTTCCTCTCGGAATTTAATTAATGATGTTGAGATAGCATTACGTATAATACAAGTATGGCTTCTTCATTTTTCTAACTAATTTGTAGGTTTCAAAGTATATTTTGTCAGTTAGACTAATAATCAGGCCATTTTTTATTATCAGTTTACAAAATAGATTCATAATTCTTTCTCATTAACTAACAAATCACCAGATTATCTATATTTTTGATAAGACTTTAGAGTTATCGTTTATATGAGCACATTTTTTCAATATAGAGAATGACGTATATACGTGTGTGTGCCTTTGATCTTGTTCTTATGGGTTTCTTAACATTTATCGCTTAAGCTGATGCATTGCACTGACAATTTTATTTTGTTTCGCTTTTGGTAAAATACTATCTAGCAGAATACTTTTGACAATGAAATCAGGATTTTATGATTTTCATTGAAATATATTGAGAAAAGCTCAGTAATATAAATTTTAATCTTATTAAATGTAGATTTCTTCAAATAAATCAATTTAATTTCAGGTTTATACTGACAAATTTGCCATGCAACAGTTGCATGATACAAATTGGATTATTGCAAACTGTACTACACCAGCAAACTTCTTCCATATTTTACGACGTCAAATTCTGCTACCGTTCCGTAAACCAGTGAGTGATTTCGAATTCTTTGTAGAGTACCTTATTTAACTTTTGTTTTATGTGAGTGCCAAACCAATGATTTATTTAACTTTTGTTTTATGTGAGTGCCAAACCAATAATTAAATCAATAATGCAGACCTCAGGCTTCAACTTCATTCTAGTGACTTTAGTTAGTGTAACCATATAGTTTCACTAGTCTTCTACTTCTAAAATCTGGGTAATTATACAACTGACGAAAAACAGATTAATGAACTCGGTTCAGAGCCACCTATTGGACTGTCTAAATAGTAGTAGGTAGAGAGATAATTAAAGCTGGGAATTCGCGGTTGGAAGCTAAATCCCTGAACAACCACTACAAAAAAAGCTTTCGATGTCAATCCTCGCTCATCAATATAAAAGCGGTGTATATTCTGAGTGAACACAGCCAATAGGCCACATTTGTCAATCCTATGAAATATCACTTCTGCTTAGTATTAGATAATGAAGTCTCAAGTGCTTCTTCCATGTTTTATCAGGTTGTTTACTCAATTCTGTTACTACAAACCAGATTTTCACTGATTTAAACAAAACTAAATTGCTTAGACGAACAAGAATATAGTGAACTAGATGATTTGCACTTCTGTTGTTTTGTATAACGATATTCTTGTCTGTTTCGCTTTTTAACAACCTTCATGTATGACTTATGTATGCAATTTCATCCTAGCTGATTGTCTTCACTCCCAAATCATTATTACGCCATCCAGATGCAAGATCTCCGTTCAGTGATATGCTTCCAGGTTCAGAATTCCAACGTTATATTCCTGACAGTGGTCCAGCTTCACAGAAACCTGAAAATGTAAAAAAATTAATTATTTGCAGCGGTAAAGTAAGTTTTGTTGTGTAACTTTCGTCTAATGTAGTACATGACAAAATGTGTTTTCTTCGTCGTTTGTCTTAGTCTTCCGTCACTTATTACTAAGGCAAATTTTATTTTACAGGTTTTATTTATACAGGTTTGTAGTATTCTTGTACAAGTGTGTGTTCAAATTGGTATATTTTACAGCACTGACTACTGATACGCAAACTTCTTAACACGCTCCACTAATTCGCTAAATGCTCTTAGTACATATAAGTTGAATTTTTTTGTATTTGCAAGAGTAATCCCATGTCTTTTTAAGAGCTTCATCTACTGTCATAGAAAATAATAATTTTCTGTTGATCCTATTATCACTCCTAAACTACGAATCTCTCACACCATAGAAGAGATATTTACATTTTTATAATTTATACACAACATGTAACATGTTTATTTATAGCCGTTAATTCTACTACTGTTGGTGTATAATATTTAGATTTATTAGGTACTAAGTGCTTAGTTTGCTTTTAGGTTGATTTCGATAAGTGATAATCTCTTTCAAAGCATATATATATGTACAATAAGTCCAGATCTTGACTTCTTTCATGTTCGGTTTCGTTGATCGTGAAATATCTGTCCGTATATTTCTACTTTTTGTTTTTGAATCATATTCTCAATTTCCAATCTTAATATCATTTCTGCTGTATTATTTTAATTCCTTTGCTATTCATTTTTTAAATTATTTCATCATCATAAGTTAATTGATCCACTAGGTACTTATGTATAGAACACTTTCCGATTGTGATGGCTAATATTATCAAACAGTTGACCAAATCTGAGTCAATGGAATGGTACTCTAGCCCCATTCTAATTTTTTAATTATTGTCTAATTAATTTCAGTTTGTGATGTTTATGATCCTCGATTTATTTTCTTGATTATACATTTCATTGGTACAACTTTTACAGTGAACACTCACGTGACGATTTTGTTTATATTTGTGTCATTTTCAGATATATTATGAATTAGACAAAGAACGCAGATCGATTAATCGAGAGACAGATATAGCTATTAGCCGAGTAGAACAATTGACACCCTTCCCTTATGACTTGATTCAACAAGATTTAGAACGTTATCCAAATGCTATTATTCAGTGGGTACAAGAGGAACATAAAAATATGGGACCATGGAGTTACGTACAACCAAGAGTTAACCATTTATTATTTAGGACCATGCCTAATCGTCTTCAAAATAAAATTTTGTAAGTTAACACGTTCTGGTTTATACAAATTCTAGTTTAGTTTCATTTTTTTCCAGCATATAGATGTCATTATTTCTCTATGTTCCTCAACAGTAATAATAACACTTCATTTATTAAGTCTTCTGAGTATGTAACACACCTCAACTTATAACATATCAGCGGTGATTAGCGCATCTGTAAGTCTAGAAGGGGAAAATTTGCTTGTAATACAACGTACAATAGAATAAATGACAGCTGATATCTGCATCTAATATGAGCGAGTTTTTGAGCAACTAAAACAGGAAGTAAAAGCACACAAAAATGGAAGCTTTTGCGTTGAAACGAAGATCCAATGAATTTCGAAAACTAGGAACAACTGATGCAAGATTTGAGAGAAAGCATTTATAACAATGAATATAATAAATGTTATTAACTTATGAAAGTTGTGCAAATATCATAAACCGAATGAAGCGTCATAACATCCACTTATAAATTGTTAGAAATAAAACTGGGTGAGACTGCGCAAGACCGTGGATCGAAGTTAGACATTAGCACCGTTGGATGCCGGCTCAGTGGTCCAGAGGTTAAACGGTATGCGTGCGAGACCGAAGGTCCTGGATTCGATTCCTGCGACTAGCAGGAATCATGGGTGTGCACTGCTAATGAGTCCCATACCAGGACGGATTGGCAATCCAGTGCTTCGAGGTTTCTAATGTTGGTCGAACATTGATCGATCCATGATTTACCAAAATATAAAGCAACACACAAGAAAGAACTTGAACTTCAGGAAAATAAGGACAGAATGTAAACAAGCGTAAAATATATTATAATCTGCCAGTTGGCTCATTTTAATAAATACAGGTCTTCACATCTACTGCCTTGTATTAATCCGACAACTGTGTGTCGAGCGTTTATAGCTTATTGTCTTCAGATAGTAGATGTATTTATGGTAGAAACAAGGGATTAGAGTCAATGTTGTCCCTATGTTTTTACTTGATTGTTATTCTCATGATACAAATCTTACTGTCAAGGAATACTTTATGCATATATATACCACTTGCAAGTCATCTCGTGAATTACTTTAGTGCTTCTCAAACACCGATTGTGCCCAATCAGCTGAATCGCATATGAACAACTCAATAGAGCAGACACAGTCCCACTTTCATATGTAGATTAGATATCAAGAGTTGTATCACATTAGATGTTATGCTATGTTATTGTTTGTATCTTCTCAACAGATACAATTACATCAGTAAGACCTAAATGCATTGTCCTTTAGTCTTGTTAAGCTTTATCTTAATTTACCGAACTCTTAGTATGTGTTAATTCTTTTTTTTATTTTAGATATGCTGGTCGGCAACCTAGTGCTGCTACAGCTGCTGGTAACAAAGCAATGCACTTAATGGAAATTTCTCATTATCTGAAAAATGCTCTGTCATTATCCTAGTTTCGACACTTTCGCAAATGTCTATTTCTTTCTTCTATGGAGTTTATCCATTAACTTATTCTTTAAGAGGCGTTTTAGATTGTCTTTTAGCTCATCCTATTTATCGATTTTCTCATCATTTATCCTAATCCAGTACTACTTTATTTTGTTGTACGTGTAGTGGATAAAAAATTTCTCGATCTAAGTTAAAGAAAGATATCCCAGCCATATGTTACGTGTAGTTTTCCTATTGCTCATTAGTTAGTTTATGTTATTAGTTCTTTACAACAAGTCTTTCTTAAATTCAGTGAAATGGTTTGAGCTTATTAACAACTTATAGAGTCTGAACGTTTTCTGTTGTTAATTATCGAACTAATTTCAT